>JAYDZE010338820.1:0-17951 GCA_034509125.1 Monilaria moniliformis | reverse complement strand
TGGGATAATTGAGAAAATGTCAAAAGTTATGATTTTATGTTCCAGTTTCAAAAGTTATAGGATTGACCAGAAGTCAACGAAAAGTTATGATTGAAGTGTCAATTATCTTTTTTTTTTAATATCATATATCATTGTATATAATACATTTATTTTACGTTTCATAGAGAAGAGATCCAACGCTTAGATATCTCTAAAGTACTCCTAAATTCTAACCTTAAAACCACGTTTATACGTTAAATATTAAGATTGTAATGACATACAAAAAAAATTCTCAAACTACCCAAACTTGTTTGAGACCTTTTATTTTATTTTTCTCGATCTTCAAAATCGATAACCTGACTTTACACACCCATTGAAGCAGTCTTGAGATTCTTGGCAAACTTGTAGAAATTGGATTACATGGATTCTCAGGTCGTATATAGTATTAAATTTGAATTAAATATTATATTTGTGTAAATATTTTAGATGGATGATACATGACTGAGCGTTTTTCTAAAAAATTCATTGAGGAGTATACTTGTAAAAATGTATATTCAAGTTTTTTTCACGTCTTATGCAAAATGTTACTTTTTATATGCACAATGTTGATTTACTATATATATGCATGATGTTTTTTTACTGCAAATATATTTGCTAATGTATATCTTTGGTACCCTAATTCATATTTTTAAAATTTCTAGCATAATCGCATCAATCATTTGTCACCGATAGTTACAACAAGTTTAAACGAATCAATCATTCATCAAATCCACAAATTTTAACCAAATAAAACGACAAAGTAATAAACGATCATTACAGTGAAAAAAACATGACATAATCACCATAAATTTAATGGATCTTCACGACCACAAGCAAATAAAACAGTAAAAAATCAAGAGAAGAATGTATGCAACAGTAAATCTTGTATGTACTTTTATATTGAATCGTATGCAGTTTTATGTTGAAGAATATACAGTTTTTTTTCCAAATCTTGTAACAAATTGAGTTGCGATTATACCCTTATTACAATAAAGTAGCATATATCAAATTAAAAATTATGAAAAATATGGACCATAGGATCTATGAGATGGATGGATGATATTTGATACTACATAATACATAAAATTTTGATACTACGTGATCCCACCTTTGGGTGGATATTCTTTTCCTAATCAAATCAAATATATATATATATATACATATATAATTGCCGCCATATACACGAACTTTGTTCAAATTTTAGTTTGTCACATGAACTTAGAAATTTGAAAGACAATGCACAAACTTTTGATTATTCTTATTTTTTCCCACGGAATCAAATTACCCCAAAATTGAAATTGACTTGGTAAAATAAAAATGATTGTCCATATCCATTTGAATTGTGAACTAACTTATTCTACAATGAATGACTGTGATATTCTATGTTCATCGATCCGCCACAAAGTCTATAGTGTAGAATCTCGAACCGTTTGCAAGTAATTCAACAAAAAATTAAATATGCAAACATATAACAATAATATCTCATTCTCAATTTACTAGGGAACAAGATTCTAGATACATAAGCAATTCTAAAGTATACTTTCTAGTATACGACGTCGTTTTGATCGTTTTGGTTGCCATATTATTTTATTTTACCAAGTCTACTTCAATTTTGTTGCAATTTGATTTCATGGAAAAAATCAGAAAAAAAAGTTTAATAATTGTTTTCATTAAGTTTATGTGATAATCAAAAATTGAGTCAAAACTCGTGAATTTAGCGGCAATTTAACTTTTAAGGAAAACTATGTGCAAATATATGAAGTTTAACTTTCACATGATTCTAGAAGCGTCTTATCAGAGTTAAGGTTGTAGATGAACCAAGGCACTCGCAAGCTATCTGGAACTCGACTTGAAAAAAGCTCTTTTAGTGAAATTCGTTAGCTAAATGAACCAAGTTTGATCACGGTAATATTCGGCTCATTAGATCGTGTACAAACTCGTTAAATAATTTAGCTTGAAAATATAAAATTATTAATTAGATACATTTATATTTTTTTTCTATAATTAGTGATAATTGTATCAAATATGTAACTATGTTTGTATATTGTACGTAGCCAATGAATATATTGTAACGGGTACCCGCACCCGAAAATCTCCTAAGACCAATACCCGATACCCGACCCGATCGCATCTTCGGGTACCCGCACCCGGGCAGTCGGGTACCCGATTTCCCGATTTTTTTTTTCCTCTTTAGAATTAATTGTTGTAATTATTTAGATTTGATAATCTACATCAATGGATTAATTAATCAACATTATGTATCAGAGACAGAAAGTCAAAAGCTACTAATTTTGACAACATATACAGCCATGAGCCAGCCAACAGCTGCAACCATTTTTTGTCAAATCAAGTAATCAACAACAGCTCAGCTGAATCAGAAAGGCAGAAGCTACGAATTTTCCAGCAAAATCATATATTCATAATTTCATATAATCGTATTACATTGTTTACAATTACAGTTACAGCATCAATCAAATCTGAATTTCTATTTCTAAAGAAACAACTAAGTCCAAATGTCCAATACTCAAAAATCAAAATTCAAGAATCAGAATTTTCCCAAATCCAATTGAGAAGAGACGACTCAGAGTCTCAGACGAGAAGCTCAAAATCTGGCAGGCACTTACACGCGGTGGTGGCACTGGCCCACTGGCAGGCTGGGTCTCGGTGGAGGGTGGGTGACGGGGTCGCGTGCTCCTCCTCGCGGACTGGCGGCGCCGCGGCTCGCAGGGCCTCGCGGACTGGCGGCGCTCGGCTCGACCGCTTGCTGCTGCGCTATTGCACTCACTGGAACAGAGAGAGAGGAGCTAGAGGAGAAGCCTTCAAGCCGAGACTGGAACGGAGGAGGAGTGGTGACTAATGAGAAGAGAAGCCAAGAGTCCAAGAGTCCAAGACTGCCTCGGCTCTGCGTTGCGTTCTGATTTCTGCCAAGAATCGAGAGGAGAGACCGCGAGAGAGAAGAGAGTATGAGAGGAGAAGAGAAAGAAGACCGCCGCTGTGCTGCCTAGGAAATACAGATTCATACCAAATAAAATGCTGCCCTAATTAAATGGTCAACACAACAAACAACCCAAACTAAAGTCAAAATACATTAAAATCGGGTATTATAATCGGGTATCGGGTATACCCGTTATCCGATCGGGTAACCCGATACCCGAAACTTCGTGACAAATAATACCCGAATCCGTACCCGAACCCGTAATTGCGGGTATCGGATACCCGATACCCGACGGGTATCGGGTCGGATTGGATATTTCCCGATTACCCGAACCCGTTTGCCCAGCCCTAGATGCTTATATCATCGACCACAGATTGTACCACAGATTGTAGAGCCTCGTCATAGTGGGATGGTTCTAAAACAACCCGAAAGGTTCTTAGACTTAGGAGAGGCTTCAGACTCAGTTTTTAGCATGGAAAAACTTGAGCCTTGATCTACAAGGAGGCTATGCAAGACAATGATATTCATTCTTTGGAAGAAGCGATGTTATTCGAATTGCAATCCATGCTAGGCAAAGTGGTTTACGATCCTGAGGTCATACCCGAAGGCTAAGGCTATGCTGCCATTAGGAGTAAATAGATGTTCAAGCATAAGAGAGGACTTGATGGAAAGGTTGTAGTCATCAAAGCTAGACTAATGGAGATGGGTTATACTAAAAAATACGGTATCGATTATGATGAGATCATCTCGCCTATGGCTATGATTAAGTCGATCTGTATCCTCTTGTCTATAGTATCCTATATGGATTCGGAAGTTTGGCAAATGGATATCAAGACAAATTTCCTAAATGAAAGTCTTGAAGATTCTACGTGGAACAACCCGATGGTAATGCGGTTAAGGGAAATATACACTTGGTGTGGAAGCTTAAGAAGTCCATTTATGGACTCAAGCAATCCTCACGGTCATGTAACCTTTGTTTCGATCACCCAATCAAGTCCTTTGAATTTGAACAGTATCCTGATAAAAGTTTTGTGTACAAGACATGTGATGGAAATTTCGTGGTGTTCTTGGTACTCTATGTAGATGACATCCTATTGATTAGCAACAACAAGAAGGTATTATCGAGCATAAGAGCATGGTTATCTAGTCAATTTGAGATAAAGGATATGGGAGAGACATGACACATTTTCGGGATCAAAATTCTATGCGATCGAAATAAGATAATGTTGTGGTTATCTCAAGAATTCTACATTAACACAGTCCTTAGACGTTTTAGTATGCATGACTCCAATAAAGGTTTCTTATCTTTCCTACATGTAATCACCCTATCTCAAGATATGTGTCCAAAGACACCTAGTCAGATAAATGAGATGTGATGAGTTCCATATGCTTCGACAGTTGGAAGTCTTATACAAAACTGACCAATAAGATTAGTTTCCAATATAATAATTAAGTTTGAGTTGTTGCACTCTTGAAAAAGAAATTAATTAATTAAAGCTAGCAGCAAGCTTAAATTAGTTAATCGATATTCAAAATTTTAAACAAAAAAAATAATTAATTAAATAATAAGTCATATTCGTAATATAGACTAGGCTGGGTAGATCAACATTAATTCTATAGCGGAGTCAATTAATATTAATGAACTTATTTCAGTTGGTCTCAAGTTAAAAGAATTAAGCTCATTGGGAGGCTCAATCCTAATCCTCCTTATAATTCTTGACCTAGCCCACCACCACTATAAATAAGGTGGCGGGGGACGAAAATCTGAAGCCTCGGAGACTGAGAAAATCCCCCCTCCCCCCTCCGTGTGTGCTTGAGTGATTTCTGTTCTCCACTCGGCTATTAGACTTGATAGAATATTGTCCACTCAATATTCAAGCTCTAAAAGGTAACAAGCCAGAAGATTCGAAAATTGAATAGATTGATGGAGTGACGGAAGTTACAAGCCATCTACTTCACAATCAACATGATGATTATGCACAAAATTTATTAATTTGATATCTATGAGCATGTCTAGGACTCGATTTAATTAATCTATGCTTTGTGCTATATGTATTATAAGCAGATTCTAGATATAATTGTATGTGTAAATCTAAATATTATTCTTATAAGATTCTAGTAATTGGACTCTTCACTGGATTCCAACAATTATTTGTTGACGAAGGAGTGCTTATTTTAGATTAGAAGCTATGAAAAGAATCATCAAACCTCAAAATTGAATTGACTAGATGGGCTCAAACTGAACTCACTCACCAAAACCAAGCATGTTGCATGGGTTTGGGCTGCATGTAGTAGCCCGATAGGCTCAGGTTGCAGCCGGACCCAATTCGACCAATTTGAAACCTCTAACGTTATCCAAGGAATGGGAAATAAAAAGGTTAAATAACAAAAGTATTTTTGTCCAAAGAATAAATATAATTCATTCGTCAAAATAAGGACATAATATCAAGGGGAAGGAAATGAATGGCTAATCCCTTTCTAAATCTAAATTGTAATATTATACTAGCCATGGAATTAGGAACCGAAAGAACGTAAGAATATCTAAAGACTAAAGGTATGTTTTTTTAACTCATGCTTGGTTAGTTATATTAAAGAAGATCTCACACAATACATAAATTTCGATAACATAAAAAATAAAAATAAAAAGCAATTAAGATTACCACAAACAGCCTAGAATTTCCCTTCTCATTTTTTTCTCTAAAGGTACAACAAATATCAAATCTCCAAGATGGGGAGAGTTGATACGATAGAATGTAATTTATAAGCTAATCTACCATTTACAAGCCACAAAAATGACCAAATAAAGAGCGGAAGGGAAGAAAAAATCAAAAGGATGCAATCTATTACCTCGGACACAAATCTTGATCCTAAAAGAATAGAAACAATGGTAACCCAAAAGAATTAGTATGAAAATATTAGTGCTACCTCAAAGCAAGATCCGTGGCATTCGCCGTTGCCTCCACCACCGGCTTCACATACTTCCCGATCACTTTTTGACGAGTCCGTCTCCTTATCCGTTGAATCTTATCTTTACTCTGTTGCCTCCTCTTCTCCTTCTCTCTATTTCTCAGATTCCTCTCCTTCTCATAGGTACCTTGCCATATTATTTCACCCGTTGATGGCCACAGCCGTCGTCTGTATGAGCGATCCGTGTCAGATTCCTCAGCCAAGTCCTCATCCATGGCTTTAAGAGTGGAGAACTGAAACCACTTGATCCACATCTGACCCCTCCGGCTTTTCAGCCCATGCTGTTCTTGCATAAAACCCGTCTCTGGGTCTACATAAACCATTCTTCTTGCACTATGGTATGCCCAAACATTTACTAGCAATTCGAGCAAACGAGAGTAGCAATGTTTGTCCTGACACATTTCAGGTAACATATATATTGAGAGGATAGTCACAAGAAAACATTCATCTTTATCGATTATACTATGTTCACTGTTTCTATATTGGACACATTTCAGGTAACATATATATTGAGAGGATAGTCACAAGAAAACATTCATCTTTATCGATGATACTATGTTCACTGTTTCTATATTGGATGTGGTTAAGGAAAAGTACCTTCAATATGCCAAGACAGCAGAACCCGGTTTTTTGGTGATCCTCGTAGAATTGTGCATCAAGTGCATCCACGAAGATTCTATAAATTGACAAAACAATAGCTTGTTAAAAGATATGTTTGTTAGTTGTAATCTTATTAGAACAGGGTTTAAAAAGTTTGAACCTTGAAAACATGACGAACTCCAGGAAGGACTTAGTAGGAAGAGCCCACGAATGCATGACAGACCATGTGCCATCACTCGAAGGCATGGCGGGTAAAGAACTCAAGTTATGTTTTATGCCATACATCTGTTTCAGAGCCTCCAAGAACACAAACCTAATAGCCACAACACAGAATATATCAGGTCAAACACACATACAAACCTAATCCCGTGACAATACTTTGAGAAAATAGCAAATTTGCAACCTAAGGCAGGACTGATCGTGTTATTTCTTCTACCGTGTGTGGGGTGAAATGGACTTGAAAGTGATAAAATCAACATAAGAATACTTACTGGCAATTCCCGGCATTTATAGCATCGCAGAATGACCAGAAATCCTGTTTCAATGGGTTTCTTGGGTCCTTGTCGAGCCGGGCCCAGAAGTAAAAAGTGTCTCCATGCCTTCGTGCTTCTACAGCGTCCAACAATGACATTTCAGCAGTCTTGGACAGAGATACCTGTTAAATTATTCGTGTTAGACATGGAAAAGTATTTGTTAAGGAACAAACCACACAAAATGCTTCAAAAATATTTTGTTAACACTTTTGTGTTAAGAGTTCACAAGGGAAAGAGTAGTTAAAATGACTAAGAAGTAATTACAAACATCTTGATTGCATACTTGAATTGAGTCGAGTCCGAGTAGATACTCATTCAATTTCTTATTGGAACATCAATTCAAAAAATACCATCTAACGTGTTATTTTGCATGACAGTCAACAATTACAAACCTAGGTATGTGCCTCCAATTAACCGAAGTACTTTCCGGTTAATCTAGAGTTGCAAAAGATTTGTGATGAAACAAGAGTTAGCCACGTTATGCTTAGTAAGCAGAATAAAATTACCATGCGTGCTGTAGTTCTCCAGGACTGAAATCCAATCCAAGCATTTTTATGGATGCGGTCAATCCGGTTAGCAATTGCGAAGAAGGCTCCATATTCTCCTAAGACATCTCGATAGTAGGCATTATTCAACAAAGGGAGATGAGAAGGCCCATCCACATCATCAGCTCCAGGTCTTCTACCTCTCGTGGACTAGCCAATGCATTCACACATTGCATCAGCCAAATGCTAGTAAGCTAACAGCAAACACAAAAAATTACATTGTGCATGAGTCGAGTACTCACCAGCCCAAGCCCTCTATATAATGAAGTGCGGTGCAAGAAGGGCCAGGTTCCTGCTCCAAAGTAAGGTTCGTAAATACATAGCGGTTGGCCAGTCCTTTCAAGTTCTCCTTCATCTCTTTCGTGCAACGTACGATCAGTCCTCCTGGTACTTCGATATATTTCATCCCATGTGCCTCGAGGCTGATCTGTTCTATCCTTCAACTGCATCAGGTTCACCAAAAGAAAGGAGTCATCAAACCAAAGAAGCTCAAGTACCAAAATCCATCATGCTCGATTTCATAGAAGGTGGCGAAAACCAGATTTACTTACCTCTTCGTCCTCTCTTTTCTTTCTCATGTAAGCAATATCCATGTACTTTTGCTCTTCCCATAAGGAATATAAAAAAGTTTCATTCGGTGAAATCAAAGCTATAGAGTTCTCTCCATTAGTATGATTAAATAGGTTCTCAATCTTGTCTACAGACTCCACACCGTCTTTTCTAGGAAAATGGGTGTCTGCAATAGCTTCAGAAAGAGACCATCGCCATTCAGTTTTCAGTTTGTTGGGAATGCTTTTGGCAGCCAGAGGTAGAGCTACTTCAGATGGGAGCGTAAGGATGTTTTCCAATAGCAAAGAATATCCATCCACGCTTTCCAAGACCATTAAGTTTTTAGCTGTATGTTTTCCAATTGATGCAGCATTCTGAGCTACAAGTGAGAGTTTGCCATTTGAGACCATTTGTAACAAGATCCGTGTCAGAGCCCTCATATCATCCTTTGGGAAAAGGTAGCCATTTACCTTTTCACTTATCTAAGATATTCATGAATCCAGTTAGTAGGGGCAAATTAGAAAATTGATAAATATATACTCTGTTTAAATTTACCAATCAAGATTATTGTTATGACATCAGAGTAATTGAATGGCAGAACAAGCATGCTTCTATGTTATATCCTTAGTAACCATTCCATCGATCATGCTACATATGCTTACATATTTCCTTGTTGCAGGTAGATCTGGAGCTACTATAGGTTTCTTGAAACACATAGCTTTCAGCAAAACACCAGGAAAAGAATGCTCTTCAAGGAAGGATCCGTATACTACGAGATCAGCTGTACTTATCACAGTGTCTATGTTTTGGTCCATGGCAACATGCTTCACTGTATCCTTTGGATATCCGAATTTTAGGGCAATGGTCTGAAGCAAGAAATTCAGTCCATTAGTACAGAAGGAATCAAAAAACGGGAGCCTCCCTTCATTTCATCAATCGCATTTTTACATTAGTGTGCCGGTAACTTCTCTAGATTTATCAAAGTGTCAGTTCTTAAAACTAACTACCTTGCATACATGCATATGTTTATGTGTGTGTGCTTGCACCTTGCACGGTCTCTGTGAATGTGATAGCAGTTTGAAGATAAATTATAGTCTCACCTCCACGATACTACTGTAGTTGCTAGTGGAGTCACCAGCTGAGATTATGATTTTAAGACAAGAGCGTGAATCGTCGAAGTCCTTATATAGAGGGTATAAAGCCTTTAAAATAAAGGCATGCTCGAGCCACAATCCTCTATATGATAGTTGACTGCCCACAACTGCAACAACAAAATCATCTGGTCCATACTCTACATTCAGGGGTATATTCTCTCTTACTAAAGCCATTTGCCTATCAGCTTTCCAAGCTTCTTCAGGGGAGCCCGGGATGACAAAGTAATTTCCAGGATCACACATCGAATATGCTATCTGCATTGTAGTTAGGAATTGGTCATATAAATCACTGTAGAATCCTCTCATTTTCATAGAAACACTCAACAACAATTTTCATTCATGAGAATCAAGATTGGCAACAAATTAGTTTCAGGCTTTGTATCCTCGATAACCACTGGAAAGGGGAAAACTTACAAGTTTACTCCTAGTAATTATTGAAGGACACTTTTTTAGTTGGTAGATAATAACTACAAAAACAAATGTACATACCACACACTATAAAATAACAAGTAAAACGTGGTTACCGGCAGAATATAGTTTGGGAAGACAACAACGGTGGCCCGGCTGAAGTATTTTCTCCACATATCGATCAGCTCACTTTGGCCACTTGCAACATATTGTCTTAATCGGTCTGCTAGTGTTTGTTCGTGGATGGTCCATACAACAGGAACATGTTTGAAAGGTTCCTGCATAAGACTGTTAGGAGTAAAACCTTTTATGTTATTGGCAAAAGATATAGTCAACAACAAAACTCAAACTGTCATAAGAAAATAAATTAAAATGGATGCAAAATAAAATGATGTTGCTTACCAAGATAAGAACCCAGCAGAATTAAGAGAATTCACAAGAACGGCATTATAGCTGCAAAAAGAGCAGGAGATTAGAACGTCCACCATCATATTTTGCCTTCTTTCCCAAATCACCAAATGTCCTAATTACAACTGGAGTTGAATAAGTATGCAGGTCATTGGGGGTGGAAGGAACTATGGGCCAAGAATTTAACAAGAAAGTTATTAAACCCAAAGTCCTTATAATTACATCAAACAACAAAGACAAATTGCAATCTTAGAACTTTATGAAGAGTGAACAATGAAAGAAAACAATTGGAAAAGAATCAAAGAAAAAATGGAAGAAAAATAGGAATCAATATAAATTTGTCTATGACGAATCTCTTTGCCAAACGGAAAACACAGAAAGGAGTTATTTCAGAGACATCAAAATGGTGGGCAGGGTCAAGTTTAACTACAGTCCTAAATTTGAACTATTATAGCAGTTGAATCCCAAAACTAATGAAGAATTTATTGACATGACAAGTCGAGGGAAATATGCATACTTCAGCCAATCTACAGCAAACTTCATATCCTTGTCAGCGGTGTTGACAGTAACACTTATATTTCTCCAGATAGCATGTGCCGGACCATTTTCCATTGTGAATACCTGGAAACACAAAGGGTATATTAATGGCTATTTCCAGCTCAAGCTCCAACTCAAGTTTAAGGGAAACAACAGCAACAGCGATAACAACAAATCAGATATAAGTCCATAAATATTGATTTCTAGTTCCTTCAGCTCAGATTCTGTTTGTGGCATAGTTCATCTTTATCCAAACTGCCTCCTAAGCATGATGATATTCAGCAAAAAATACCCCACAATATTGATCCCAAGGATCCACTCCCTCCAACATCAGGCCCCAATACACAACTTTAAGCAGATCCCCACTAAATTAAAACAGAGTGACTTCTAACTTATCACAAGTTTTCAATAGTGTTATTCTTAATTACTTATCCAAGAAAAGGATTTAGGTATAGACCAAATCCCAAAATGTTAAGTTTCAACAGCTATTAGAGGCTGCAATAGTTTAGCACAAAAATATATGTCATACAAGTTCACATTAAATAGGAAAAGTAGAATAGTAAAGATTTCAAGAAACTTAGTCAGCAGCATCAGATCAAGTCAAGGTTAGGTTAGACTGAATACAGCGCTATGTAAGCACCCAAAGTAATACTATCTTTCTTGTCCCCATCTCAGCTCAATAAGGTTACTCGAGCAAACATATGCGTGAAATTCTTACAGCATTTTTCTGAATGCATTGTAGGAACTTATTATAAGTACTTAGTATGATCTTATTAGCGAAAAGGTTGAAATCATCAAAAAACATAATGATCTTTGACAACATTGACCAGGCATAGGCACAAAGCCATCTACATTCCATCTTGATTATAACATAGAACTCGCCCGGTAAATTCGATTACAAGAAGTATGAACTGCAAAGAACTAATGAATTATCACCTCAATTTCATATCCAATCTCCAGCAAAGCGGTAGCAACAGTAGCCATTAGTATTTGATGTTGGTCAACCCATAGATCAGCAAAAACCTAGAAAAAGACACATGTCAAAGCTGCTCATTTCTACTACATTGCTCAGACATCAACGCTACGAGTCAATTCACTAAATACAAAAACAAAAGAACATGAATACACAACCCTGAAACACAAAATCCCAAATAAACAGGAATCAAATTCACAAACAGCTTACAAACTAAATAAAGTCAATCAAATCTTCACAATGCTCACCAAAGCAAGCCTCGGTTTTCTGTATCCAAATCTCACAAATTTACTCTCATTCTCCACACTACCTTCCTTCCGAAACTTCTCAATGATTTTCAATGGCTCAAAATTCCAATCTTCGCCAAAATCCAACTCTTTCAGGAACGAAAAATCCTCAGAATTAACTCCAACATTCCTCCCAAACAAATCACGGGCTTTTCCAGATTTATTCCCATCTTCAATTACCGAGCCCGGCAAGAAGAAAATCTGGAAGAAGAAAATGAAGAAGAAGAAAACAGCAACCGCACAAATCAACTGCAAATAATCAATTTTCTTGAAAAGAATTGCTCTTGCAAATCTTGATCTGTTCCTTTGCCCCGAAAGTCCAATACTATTACTGCTGTTAGAGCTCCTTGAAGATGAGGAACGCTGCAAATTATGATCCCTCTTCAATGCCAGCCCAGTTTCAAGTGAACCCATTTACACTCCCATAAAAAGAAACACCAAGAACTCAAATGTTTATAGCTCAAATCTCTTCCACATCTACATACTCGTTTCAAGAATATCGGTACCCAAATTTTACCCCCAAAAATATGCAGAAAGGGGAAAAAGAAACAGCATTTAGGGATGATGAAAATGATGGGTCTGCTGTATTGACTGAATTGGAATTATGGACTTCCTATTTTCTTTTTTCTTTTTTTCGCCTTTTTCTCTTCTCCACCTTCACAAGAATTCAAGTAGACAGTAGTGAGTCTGCCTCTTGTCATTGTTATTTTTCTTTTATTGAGGAAATATAGTTAAGAGTTAATCTGCTGACGTGGCTATAATAGTCATTCTTCCTCCAACGCATGCATGCATATATATAATCATATAAGTGTGATTGAATTTGTATTTTGTAGGATGAGATAAAAATAAGATTATTTTATTATTTTTGTTGGCAAGTAGAGAGTAAATTAAAACTTAGATCCAGAGATGGGTTTGTCTATAAAGTAGGTTGGAATGTTACTTGTTTATCAACTTATTTTTCGAAACAATTTATATCTGCCTTATTTGGCTGTTACATGTTAGTAATAAAAAAATGTTTGTACATATCGAGATAATCATTTATTCAATAATTTAAATATTAAATACTATCAACAATGGGTTGCTACATGTGCTGCTAACCTGCTATGGATAAAATTATTCGGCAATAAAAAAAAAAAAATTAG
Organism: Monilaria moniliformis; assembly: GCA_034509125.1. Lineage (NCBI taxonomy): Eukaryota > Viridiplantae > Streptophyta > Magnoliopsida > Caryophyllales > Aizoaceae > Monilaria > Monilaria moniliformis. The sequence goes on along the minus strand of JAYDZE010338820.1, from coordinate 4,895 downwards.
TAATGCAAAAATCAACCATAATTGTGGGATTCTTAACTAAACAATGCTTGCTGCGCAGCACTCCTCGCACGTTTGGATCGAGATGGACGTTCGCCACACGATGGTCCGCATCCGCACCCTCGTTCAGCAGTTGCAGGTTCGCTTCTCCCACATCCACCGAGAGGGAAACCGTGCAACCGACTTCCTTGCAGATAGGGGCCCATACCTCTGCCCTTACCTTCTTTGATCAGATCACAGCGCCCCCTAGACTGAAGGCGCTAGTTAGGATGGAACAGCTCGGATATCCTAACTTCATATTTCGATTTCATGATACAAGAACCTCAGTTGTGGTTCCTTTGCTCTCATATGCACCACTCATCTCTTGGGCTTGGTCACTTTTGGGCCTCCCATGTGTATGTTATGTTTTCCTTGTTTTGCTTTCATTTTAGGATTGGTCACTTTTGGACCGTCTATGTCTATGTCATTTCTTCCTTAGTTTTCCCCATCTACGGGTTAGTGGTCGGCACACAAAGTCCCCGCCTCGATAGGTTGTTATGGTTCGACTATTCTTTTGAGATCTTCATTGCTCGGCCCGTCATGTGGGCTCGACACCTTGTATCGCATGTTTCGTGTTTAGGAACAAGTCATTTTTGAGCTTGTTCTGTGTACGAAATATCTGATATTTGTTCTTGATATATACAGATCAGGGGTCCGCCTAACCCCTCACCCATAGGGTGCTTTGAGGAAGAAAAAAAACGAGCAACCCTTACTAAGCTCATGTGAGTCCAGTAGTTTGCTCATCCCCTTAGCCTCAAGGTCAGCTAATTCATCTGAATAATTCTCAAGATTTCCCTGCAAAAATTCAGCCTCAAGATGCTCTTAGACTATGGGGTCAATGGCATCAATAGAATATGCATTTTCGACATCCAACGGTTGTTTCAAAGTAGCACCTATGCTAAAAGTAAACTTTACATCATGATAGTCCAGGCAAATAGTTCCATCAAACACATTTATAATGGTTTTTGCAGTTCGTAGAAAAGGCCTACCAAGCAATACACCACTTGATTCCTTAGAAAGCATGTCATTCATTTTAATCACATAGAAATCTGTCGGGTATAAAAAATCATGAACTTTCACAAGCACATTCTCTAACACACCCTCTGGCCAAATGCAAGATCAATCAGCAAGTTGAATCACAACTCTAGTTTCAACTAACTCGACTCAAGTCAGACTATTATATACATATAATGGCATGACATTCATTGATGCTCCTAAGTCACACATAACATGTTCAATCTGGACATTTCCAATCAAGATGGGTACCTCGATCAGTACATTTCGATGGAAGCTTCTTTTGGATAATGACGAACATATTATCCCCGATCATTATTTTTCCATGTCCTCTTGACTTCCCAGCACTGAAATCCTTGAAAAATTTGCTGAGTAGAGGTAGCTTCAGTGCTTGAAGGAAAGGAAGATTGATTTTCAATTTGCCAAATATCGACATGAATTCCATGGGATCCTCTTTGGGTCGCTTTACCAATCGCCCTGGAAAAGGGGGTTGCACCTTTGGAATTAGGTTAGGCACTGCCCTTGGATCTTTTTCAGCCATTTCTTTTTCTTTGTCATTCTGTTCACACCCTTTGTCATGGAGAAAGTGGTTTGAATTAGGTGTTGGATGGAAGAGAGCTTCAATTGCTCTTTCTTTGTTCTGTTGTTCAGTAAGGACCTTTGAACTGGGCAACTCAGGCACTCTGGGCAGTTTGGACTTCCTTCCAGACATCTCCCCTGGTCAACTTTTGAAGTTTGAGGCTATTGGTCCTACCATCTCCTCCCCAGACCTCAATGTGATCTGATTTATGTTCTCCCTATTAGGTGGTTGCACTTGGGCAGAGATCCTCCATTAATTCCCATGCAACTCATTCATTGAAACGGCCAATTGTGACATTTGCCTAGTAAGTGCTTCAAGGCTCACTTTTTGTTGCTTTTGGGCTTCTTCTAGCTTGTGGACCACATCATTGTTAGCTTGCATATTATTTTGAATGAATTGCTGATATGTGATAAACTCACCCATCATTTCCTCCAAGCTCTAGGTCGGTTTTGGAGAATTTTGAGGTTGATTTTGATGTTGAAAACCCCGTTGATGCGGCAGCCTATAGGTCTGACCATGTATGGGTGGAGGTGGTTGTTGTTGATGATGAAGTGCTGGTGGAGGTCCTTGACGTTGGTTTGGTTCAGTCCACCAAAAATTGGGTGATCACGCCATCCCGGATTGTAAGTTGCTGCGAATGCATCCCTCTTTTGGCCTTGACAATTCCAATTTTGAGTAGCATTAACCTGGTCCATGGCATCAACATCCTCCATTCAACATTGCAGCGAGGTGTGGCTAAATCTCCCACATGCTCCACACGGCTTTTCGGATGTAAACGAGCTTGCCACCTTTTCCACCGCCGTTGTGAGCAATTTCTCCAACTTGTCAATCTTGGCATCAATTTTTTCCTCTAAGTCAGCGATGTTGGCATTGGAATGTTCCACCATCTTCAACAACCATGCTTGTGGCTCGTTGTACTCACAGGTAGCATTGACTAGATGTTGGATCACATTTCGTGCCTCACTAACTCTTTTGGTAGAAAATTCCCCTCCACTGGCCTTATTATCCATGTTTTTGCTCTCCACCGTCATTCCTTAATAGAAAGTATTGGAGCAAATCGCCTTCCGAGAACTTGTGGTTAGGGTAACTATCCACTAGCCTTTTGAATCGAGCCCAATATGCACTCAATGACTCATCAAATCCTTGTTGAGCTCTTGTAATCTCCTTCTTAGGTGCATTAGTCTTGGTGGGGGGAATAATATACTCCAAAACAGCTTCTTAATTTCAGCCCATTTAGAAATCCAATTGGGTCGAAGACCATTGAACCAAGCATTGGCCTCCCCCGATAGAGTGAAACGCAAGACGACCAATCTAAACTGCTCTTCATTTACTCCAGAGAGACTCTTTTGAATTCTTCACATCATAATAAACTCACTAAGAAAATTGTACGGGTCCTCCCCTCGTTTGCCATAGAACTTAGGAAAAACATTCAACAATGCCAACTTGATTTCAATCGGTTGGGCACCATCGGCAACTCTAATAGGTGTTGGAGGATCATTCTCCAAGTGACAAGTAAGCTCTGCCAAACGTGGATCATCATGTTCTTGAGCCATGGTATCCTCCAAATCAAGATGAAAATCGAACGTGACGTCAATGTCACCTTCCGTGTCACTTCCGAAGGTTCAAACTGGCCAGCTGGGCTCAGGCATGGCAGCTTGAAGGCTTGTCCGAGTCTGAATCCCTTGCTTTGCTAGTCTCGTCTCCTTTTGTAACCTCTTGGCGGTCTTTTTGATCTCAAAATTGTATAGCAATTGTCGCTTTGAAGACCTACTCATAAACAAAATCAAAACTATTTACACAAACATAGAAAACACATAACAAAATAACACCAATCCCCGGCAACGGCGCCATTTGATAGGTTGCTTAAATTTGTAGTGTCATTGGAGATTAAGAAACAAACTTAGCCTATCAATATAATTTATAGTTTGCCACTAATCTCTATACTATTGAATTAGTATAGTGCAAGTAAGGGGTGTCGAACCCACGGGGAATGTGAATTTCGTAGCATGTTTCCTACACCTAAGAGGGGTTTGGCGATGCCGCCACGCCTAAAACCAAGAAAACAGAAAATGATTAACTAAAATGATGTGGAAAATAAATTAAAAACTAGGAAACTAAGCTCAACAAATCAACAAACTGATTTACAGTGACAAACTAGGTAGCTTAAAAATTGAGAAAACAAACTTGGTAATTTGAACGTATCAGAAACTGAACTACTTCTAAGCGTGAAACCAAAAATATAAACTAAATTGAAAGCAACAAAGCAGTGGCAAGAGAAGCATGTTCAAACTGGGTAGCTTTAAAAGCAGGAAGTAAATTGGGCAATTTAAACGACGAACCCTTACTACAGTCAATCTTGAACTTCCGAGAAAAGAACTTGGGACTTAACATTTTTTCCCTTAAATACCGCTTTGGTAATGCCAGGACAACAGAGACTTACAGAGAACACTACAAAACTGATTCGAAAATACAATTATACTAGGATGAGGGTTCAAATAAGCTAAGCTAGAAAAGAGAAAGATAGTCAACCCTCCATTTCAAGTAACAACACTTTTGCAGGCCTTAGAACAGAAAATGCAGAGGCTAAACAAACCCCAATTAAGGCAACTGGCATGCAGAAGGCAAACTAGACAGAACAGACTTAAAGGTAGGAAGTGACAGCAAATAATTTTGCAAATGCTAAAGACATCCTACGAAAATTCCCAACCAAGAACTAAAGGAATTCCATCCAACAAGTCACAAACATTCAAGAAAAGATGGAAAAGTTGGAGATCAATCAGTGCAACTGATTTAGAAAAGAAATAAACCCTTAAACAATACTAAGGAATTAAGCAAGTAAGATTTAACAAGACTTCACAAATGCAAAACTAAAAACCATAAATACAACAACTAATCTTAATTGCAAAAACTTCTAAAATAAACTAAATCCACAAAGTTTTCAACAAAAAATAACAACCCAAATCAGATCCAAAGTGCTTTAAGATTAACAAGCTAGAAAAGTTTTGGCAAAGTAATAGAAAAGTAGTAATGTTCCCCAAACAAAAGCAGTAAAGAAGCAGTATGTATTTATTCTTCTTCAATCTCTCTCTGACCCTATCCCATGGCTAATATGTAACACCCCTTACTCGGAAGGTAAACCCACCGAATAAGTGATGTCACAAACGGTATCACAGACACGGACCAAAAAATTTCTTTATTACTTTACTGAAATATAAATACAAAAATTACATTACACAACATTTATACAACCATTACACAGCGGAAT
>JAYDZE010338709.1:0-17952 GCA_034509125.1 Monilaria moniliformis | reverse complement strand
CAAAATAGAAGAAATGAAGTACAATAATAGAAAATAAACAAACCAAGTTACAAGTTCAAAGTGAAAACTAGAAAGATCATCATAATTTTGATATCTATAATATATACTTATTTTATTTTATTTATATAATAAATTAAAAAATACAATAAAAGTGACACATGTCAGAATCAATGGCAGCTTCTTCTTTTTTACCCAAGAGCTGCACCAGCCTCAAGCCACAGTAATTGCCCAACTTTTTTTTTTAATTATGTATTTTGTCTTATAGCGTGTGACCCTTGAAGAGGGTCACTGCTGTCTGTGGTCTCATGTCGCGCCCCACCTTCAATTTTATGTGCCAAGACCCAACTAGCCCAGCCCCATAAAGGTTTACTTTTCTTCAATTTTTAGCATATTTTTAGCACAAAATTATTATTGCAGTGAAATTGAACCCGAAATCTCTAAATTGTCCACAAACGTTGTTAATCTTTGCTCCACACCCATTTTATCCTCGCTATATTATTGGCATGTCAGAGTGACTTGTGATCATTGACCATAGTCAATCTTATTCATTTAATTAAACAACAAATGGAATATTTTTGGCTATGAGCATACACATATTGCTCTGAGTCGTCAATTCATAGTTTGTTGTATTCATTCTTTCTTCATTGACTCATGTGGTACAAAGATTCATAACTTATTATTTATTCCTCTCTCTCTCTCTCTCTCAATGAGATGACATGTGTTGACGGATTAATGTGATATTTCCTTGACTAGTTTATGCTACTCTTTTCCACCTTCTTGGGTACAATCTCTCCTCGGATTGAGTTGATGACAACGCCAAGTGTAACCTAAAATGCCTATATGTAATTTCCTTTCAATAGTTGGTCTCTTTATTGCTCATTACATTTTTAACTTATATCTGCATACTAAAATACTCTTCTTTCATTGTATTTTTCCCATAATGTCAACTTTCAAATTAAAGCGGGTCTCACCATACTATAGAGATACACACTCAACCAAACATGACACATTTTGATCCACACATCAAGTATCTATAATAGAAATATAATTCTAATATGTTCTTCTAAATCATATCGACACAAGTGAATATTGTCATATCTATATGCAGTAGCAACGGCAAAGTCAAGAAAATGAGTAGCAGCCTAAATAGTAAAGCCACCACAATTCAATCACATCAAAATCAAATTAAAACTGCAACTCACAACAATAGATCAAGATTCATCACACCTCAAGTTTTTAGATGAAAAAACGAAACATAGTAAAAATTAAACCAAACACAACTCGAGCTTGAAGCCCTTTGGACGGCTCGAACAGCACAAGAAAACCCAAAGGGCACAACTTCAAACTCACAAAATCCTCAAAAGACTCCAACATAACTCATTTTTAAATAAACTTAAACGCCTCTACTAAAATAACTCATTAATAATAATAATAATAATACTAGCTGCAAAACTTATGGGCATGCTATATTGAGGGGTGCTGCTGCTCCGCTTATGAATGGCAGCTGCGCCGCCTCGTCCATCCACGATACCGCCTCCTCACAGTTGAAGTCAAAGTTGAAGTCCGGCAAGGCCCCGCCGCGATCAGCATTGTCAAATCCGCATATTGGAATATCGTCCAGACCAAACACAATGTCGTCCAACGGGTCGTCCACCATCATCAGTGAGTCGAGCTTGAATTCAAGCTCGATCTCCTCCCCAATCCGCGCCAACGCGGCCAGCTCATCGTCCATCACCTCCTCAACGGAATCCTCATATTTGGCCGCCTCCGCTGCAGTGTCAGAGCTCGAGGAGTTCAGCTCCTCGAGCCCGCACGACGGCGACGTGCGGGAGGTGAGCGAGACCACACTCCCACTCGAATCCTCAGAGGCTGAGACAACGGCCGGCTGCTGCTCAGTAGTAACAACCATAGAACAAACCGTCTTGCCATCGGCATTGCCGGCCAAAGCCTCGAATTCCATCCGCTTGAGCTCGTAGGCGAGCGACGCCTCCTCAGCCGTGTTGTAGGTGCCGAGCCACACCCTTTTCTGCTTCACCGGATCGCGGATCTCCGCCGCCCATTTACCCCATTTGCGCTGGCGCACGCCTCTGTATTTCCCCGACGCCGAGCTCAAGCTATTGTTATTCGCCTTCCTCTCGCCACTGCCAGCGCTGCTGCTGCTCTCCTGAATCGAAGAGCTCTCCGAATCAGGGGCTTTTGGGGATGCGCCGCCGATCTGGAAGCAGACTTCCCGGACAATGCGTTTGACCCGCTTCACAACCGCCTCGTCGGAGGAGGAATCGGTGGCATAAGGGTCGCTGCATACGATTCGGACTCGCCGCATCGGTTTGGTGTTAGGAGGCTTGATTCTTGGCTTTCTGATAAGGGTTTCACGATTCGAAGAATTTGATTTTCGAGGCTCTGCCATTTTTTTAATAAACACCTACTAAAACCCTCCTCCTCAACAAGAACACCCTCAAGAGTTTTTACTCTGCAAAACAAAATCGGTAACGGCAGGCAAACAAAACGTTTTCCGAGAAACTGAAAAGGGCTTAATTGAATGAATTGTTATGTCAGAGGTCCTCTCAAGAACAAGAAGAGATTGAACCGGTTTATGTGATAACCCCCAAAACACTCAACTCCAGAACTAGTCCTGCAAAAACAAAATCACAGATATCCCCTCAATTATTTATCAAATGAATTGAACCAAACATGCATTAGATAACAGATCGACCCCTAAAACCCCCAAAACCCATCAATTGAACAAGAGAGAGAGGAGCAAAACCCCTAGGGTTTAAAGAAGGAGAAAAAAATACCTTTTGGGCCTCAAACGCATCGAAACAGTTGGGAAGAAAAGGAGAGCGCTCTGCTGAGATAAACAGCAGAGGGATTCGCGCATGCAGTGAGCAGATACTAACGAAGAAGAGGAGGAGAAACAGAGCTTCGACGATGGAGCCCCAAATACAGCAGCCAAATCAAAACTTGCCGACATAAAATCGCCTGCTCCAGACCTTGACGATAAACCCTCTCCCTCCTCTTCTTCTTCTTCTTCTTCTTCTTCTTCTTCTTCTTCTTCTTCAAAAAGAAACACCCAAAAAAAAGGGGGGGAAATCGGATCAGATGCGCCTATTTATAGATGGAAAAAGGATGAAATCTATCTCCCACTATCTCTCTCTATCTATCTATTCTATCAAGAATCAAAGGAAGTAGACTCTGTCAAGAGTGATAGGAAAGAGGATTAGAAATCTATGGTTACGAATTTCCCAAAAGTGTTAGCAGATGACAAAGTTTGGGATTATGGTTGAATCGAAGAAGAAATTTGCAGGAAACTATAGTGAGTGAGACCTCTTGTACCGCTAACCCCAGAAAATAGAGACTAAGTGGTGCTGGTGTCTCTTAAATACTGATGCAACAAAGTGGACTCTCTCACAACATTATATTCCAAATTCTCTCCCTCTCGACATGTAATAAATCTAATAACGTGAAAAGTGAAAACTGTAATGACTCAACGACGACTCGGAGATTAAATGCGTTTCTTTTATGGAAATTAATGGCATATTTTGAACAGAAGATATTCCTTAATATATACAGCTAAATGCAATTAAACATATTAAGCAATTCAAATAAAATTGCTCTTTCTTTCTTGAATTAGAATATTCGACCGCACGGGCATGATCCGTTGAATATGAATTCATTTTTATTCAAGGACCCATCAGTAGGAAAATTATTTATGTACTGTATTCCGTTATAAGAAAAATTAATAGGAGGAGAATCTACACTTCCAACTTTTGTATCAGATTCCCTCAATATATATATAGAAATAATTATCATTTAAATAATAATTTTTTCTTAATTTTTGATTAATTTCATAACTTTTGAAATTGTAACATAAAATATATTTTCTCAATTATCTCATATATGAAAATTCCAGTGAAATTGGTGGTGATCTACTAGTCGTAATTTCTAACGTGGACAAAACATTCATTCTTCAAAACGATGTCGTTGAGATAATTGTCATTTAAATCATAACTTTCGTTGAATTCCGCGCGACACGTCACCACCATTTTTACCGAAATTTTGATCTGTAGGATAATTGAGAAAATTATGTTCCAGTTTCAAAAGTTATAAAATTGACCAGAAATCAACGAAATGTTACGATTTAAATGACAATTATCCCTTACATATATCAACATCAAATAACGACGTAACAAAGTTTAATTATTCAAATCCTTTTACTTTAAATGTTAAATCAGGTCCCTATCACAATATAATGTTTTCAGTTAAACTGCAAAGAATTGATATCTCACGTTCTTTACATTTAAGAAGGGAAAAAATAAATTTAAGAAACTCAAACAAACAAAAGTGAGGAGGACACAATCAGAAATATCCTTTTATGAGAAATCCAAACAAATAAAATTAAGAAATCATCACAAAGCATACGCGCGGGGTATGGCCTGTACATTTTTCCGTATAACTGCTTTGTGCTCGCCTTTTCTATTTTACCCATCACACAATGAGTCAGTCTCTCCTGACTCACTGAGTCTCACGGTCACTTTTTGCTGTTGCGGTCAAAGCGGGCAGTGAAAAGGGGCGGAATGTGGGGGGGCGGGCTTACATAGTGTACGCACAGATTTTGCCTTGCATATTTTTGGTTAGGCGTAATCAATGCATGATGAGCTGGCGATGACCACTCTCGATGCATGACCATGCTCGTCTTTTCATGCTCATGCCATCATCCATACCCATCGCTGCTGCATGATTCCTCGCTCCTTGCTCCGACATCTCACAAGTCCCGATTTGACTGTTATACGGGTCAACATTTTGGATTTTTGAAAATAATCTTTCTGGTTCGAACGCAGTATCATTTTCAACTCAATTTTCAACCATAAATTTATTTTTTATTATTTTTTAGCTTTTACATTACTAGTCTTATTTTCGACCACGACAATTTTAATGTAATCTCAAAATTTCACTCTATTTTTAACCACAAATCTATTTTCTCATTTCATTAATTTTTTATTATTCATTAATTTTGTATAATTACTTATATTGCGATATTTATAAAATTAAAATAATTTACTAATAAATCAAAATTGATTTAATTAAAATATGAAAATTTACAACAATAAAATATAGAAAATTGCATTAATAAAATACAGAAAATTACATAAGTTAAATGCCAAAAGTTACATAAATTCTTATATATTACATAATTAAAGATAAATCCAACTCAGTTGTTGGAGCGTGCCCAAATCTCTTCGATCAAATCACGTTGGAGTAGAGCGGAACTCGTTCATCGTGAAGAGAAGCTTGTCGATCCACAAGTGCTCGAAATTGAGGCGGTGCACCTTAATTTGGGTTGTTGAGGGCCACTCTTAAGCTAGATCCTGCTTCTCCATTCGCTCAATCAGTTGCGCTGGCTCATTCGGCTTCGATTGTCATATTATGAAGTATAATACATGCATACATGATGTCAGAGATGCATGATTGATACCACATACATGCGGGACCTTTCACTATCGCCCAGCGTGCTAGGAGGTACCAAAAGTTCGTTCCATATCTTTTTGCGTCGTCTCCTGTCTTTAAGCAAACAATGCTCTACTTGGTTTTGTCGGACATGAAATCGATTCTGACGAACACCGGCCACCTTGACTAGATACCATCAGCTAAATAGTACCTTATATTGTACCCACGACCATTGGCTGTGAATTGAATGGTCGGTGCCCTGACAGTGCATACTTCATTGAAGACAGGGTGACCGGTTTTAAGACTTTGATGTCATTCTTCGACCTGACCACACCAATGAAGGATACAGGATCCATAAACGCTAGTCAGAAACTGCTCCGATGATGATGGTCGGATGTGTGCCTTTGTAGCCGCTGGTGTAGGACCTCTACATGCTATCAGATAATTCTTCCATTCTTAGTATGCTACCTAGCATCCCTAGAAAATCGTGACGCCTCTCGTGCATAGTCATCAACGACTGGGTGTCCTGCACGATTGACCTTCTCAAATATGTGTCGCGAAAGGCATCGACGATTCTGTGACAAAACAGTTGCACACACTCGCATCCTGTGGTATCGGTGACATGCGAATCGAACTGGTTCGGCGCTCCTCCATACGCCAGCTGCCGAATTGCAGTCGTTCACTTCTGCAACATCGAGAATCAGTCACATCCAGTGGCGTTGGGCCGTTGTTGGAAATTCACATCACATCCTGCTTATGTGTTAGCAATGCGCAAGAACAACAATCTGCGTATACAGAAGTGGCACCAGAAAATAGTTGGGCCCCATCGTGGCTCATCAGAGAAATAATCGTTGATAAGTTGTTGAGCGGAAATTTCACGCTCTCGTTACACGTATGTCCTCTGTACACGAGGCCTGTTGACCCTCGCAGCAGCCCATCTCCTTATGTACTCTAGCTTATCTTGCTTAACCTTTATGACCGCTTCAATAATCATGTTATCCTCCTGATATGAGTCGGAGTCCGAACTATCGTCAAATCTGTGTGGATCCATGAATTGTAGTAGAAGATGAGAAGAAGAATAATGAGAGAAAATTTAGAGAGATGAGAACTGATGAGAGTGGGATTTTTTAGATAAGAATTGTGTTAAAGGGGTGTAGGTATATATAGAAGTAGGACTGAACAAAAAAATGAAAATTTATAAACTGGGCACGGTAAACGAGGGCTGACTGATACAAAACAATTGTGATGCGGCCGCCACATCACTCGTAGCGCCGCTGCAGGCGATAGTCCTTCCCTCGCCGCTAACCAGACGCCCACCGCAGCTATTGGCTGCCCCACCTTCCTGCAACACAGCTCTCCCCCCGCTCCAGCCGCATCGCAACCGGCGACCCTTTCGTATGCACTAACGAGTCAAAATTCGTTGAATGGTATCGATTTTAGATTTAAATTAGTAGGTATCAATCGTTGTTCTGTCAGCCTATCCCTTTTTACAATTCATCAATAGCTCGAGAAGTAAAAGAATAATTTTCGGATTAGTCCTACATGAAATTTTTTCGGACATAAAAATCATGGTCCGATTGAATCTAAAATTGGAACAGTTCTTTAGGTTAGACCACTTTGACAATTTTAATTAAACCATCATGTGATATAGGGATGGCCATGGTTTTGGAATTGTCAGTTCCGGTTTCGAGGGCAAAGCCATCCGTTACTGAACTGTGGGCTGAAAAGACGGTTTCGGTTCAAAACTGCCATTTTTATCGGGTTTTTGTCGATTTTCAGCGATTTTTTCCGGTTAACGGCCAGTTTTTCGATTTTCGGACAAAACTGCCGATTACCGTTCCAAAATGACTGGAACCCGAACTGAACCGGTGGAACTGATATGCCAATTCCGATTTAATATAAAAGCGCCGATTCCAGTTTAACCAAGCATCCCTAATTTGATAAGAAGCTTACTTTAAATTAAATACTTTTTTTCTTTTTGCGCTGAAAGGGGGATGATATTGGTATGATTAGACATTTAGTCATTTAATTTGAGTGAATATAATATATGTATGTTAATTAATACTCCTTCCATCCACCAAAATAGTTTCATTGGTGGACGGCACGAGTTTTAATGTATAAGTAGTAAAGTAAGAGAGATATAAAGAAAAAGTGATTTGAGAGAGAAAAATGGTTGATAAAGTATGAAAGAGGGGTAGAAAAAGTGGTTGGAGAGATAAAAAGTGATGGGTTCTAATGGCATAAGTTGTAAATAGATTGATGTTTAGGGGTATTGTGTTGTAAGAAATTTTCCATAAATAGAATGTGACTATTTTTGGTGGACGGACCAAAATGGAACAACATGACTATTTTTCGTGGACAGATGGAGTATAAGTTAATTTATTATTTATTTTGATAAATTTATTAATTATAAATTTATTAAATTATCAAATTCTTCAAAATACCCAAACTTATATTTAAAGGTAAATTGGTTTAAATTACACAAAGTTTGCCATGATTTTGTTTAAGAACACAATTTTTTTTTTATTCTCAAATACATAGTCTTTATATTATTAGTAATTTTTTTGTAATTTCACCATTTAACAAAATTGAAGTTGATTTTGACAGCTGAAAGTGCCAACATGGGGCGACGTTAGCTGGCTGCCATGCTGATTTCGACGTTGTGTGAGGCTGCAGTTGCTAATTGGTTGTTTACTTGTTTAGGGGCTTTGGGTGTGAAAATGAGTCTTCCTCTTATTTTCTAAAATTAAAATCTGACACTTGCATGGAGAATGAGAATACAAAAATTCTTGAACTCATCTAGCCGTTTGTTTATATGCAAAAAACAACTTGGTAACACTTTGTTCCTTCTGTTATTGATTTTTTTTATACCATTTTTTGGCTTTATGAAATTGGAAGAGGATTTTCTTGAAATGAGTAATTTATTTTCCTAAACAATTTTTTAACTGTCTACTCTCTGTTTACAGTTTGAAAATGCATAATTTTTATTTTTAAGTTATAGTTTGTTTATAATATTACGGAGATATTGTTGATTGTCATACATCAGTCTAGCTATAACGTATTCGGAATTTGTTTTATCTTCATTCTAATGTACAATCATGACAAAAAAATAATCAAATATGAAATACAAATATAACATAAAATTGTGATGATGTATTAAATATTAGTCTATACCTCAATGTAAACAAAATTATTCTTTTGCAGGAAATTACATTTACTTAATATTTATCATTTTAAAATATTTGTATTGTTCATCAAACTTCATTTCTTCGCCATGAATTTTTTTTTAAAGTAAAATCGACACGACAAGCAACATGCACTTTCTGAATTAATTTTATGCATCAAGTTGAATTTCAAACGGAAATTGTTTAAAGAACTAAAACAAATCATGGAATATGCAATCTACATAGCTTTGTCACGCAGATCGTAATTTACTATTTTTGCACTAAACGAAGCTACAATGAATGTGTGTGTGTGTGTACCGCGAATATAAATTGGTATTATTGCTGAAAGAATATTTGCTACCAAACTGGCAAGCTAGGTAATCCTAGCAATACATTAATTTATTTCTTTAAAAAATAAACCTTAAAAATGAAAAAGAAATGAAGGCAGGTCTTTCAGAAATTAGAACTTCTGAGGATATAATTGTACTTGAACATGCACATGCCAAAATTACCAATTTTCATTATTCGATACTCGAATGCAAATTAGTTAGGCGACCTCTTTTTGGTAATTAAATGATTAAGGCCCATCTCTTTAATCATCATTAATAATTATCACCATGTACAAAAATACATGGGATTTTCTTGTTCTTTTATGAGAGAGCAATATTATTTACAGGGGACCGATTTATGTATTCTACTTCATAATAGTTAATGAATTACGCAATTTTATTGCCAATTTAGAGACTAGGGCTTCAAATACTCATCACTCCTTTCCAAATAGGAATTAGATCATGTAATTTCGTATCTTATTGCTGAAACACAAGACAACCGTGACAAAAATTATTACTATTTACAATCATTACATGATAAGAAATTATGAAGTAGATTCACAGTGCATATATTAATATATATGGCATCTACAACTTCATACAGAAATGAATGTCAGAATTTAATTATGGCAACTTAATAATATAAACTTGCGACAACATTTATCCATGTATTTCGACAATATGTCATATTATTCTAAATCATGTAGATTTTAAGCGAATCCCAAATTCTTATTTTCCAACTCTAGTCTATGTATGCAATAACCTAATTTATATTTTTTAAATGCAATTTGTTAACTAATCTATTAAAATAGTCAAAATTAATAGTGTGTCATGAACTTCAAAAATACAGCCGATTTTAACTTGAAGAGACATTAATGCCCTTCATCAAATTCCTCGCTCTATTTTTTTATCCCTGTGTTCAACATTATTCTGCTACAACTAGCGTCGACTTGCCACCGGTCCACCACTTGTTGTCCGCTACCTCTAGCTGCTGCATGCCGCCACCACTACGCACTGCCAAAACTTTGAATCTATGGTATGAATTGGTCAATTCAAAACTTGCATTTGGTATGCAAAACATGAATTAGCTAAATTAATACCATGCATAACAAACTTGCACAGTTTGAACTCATATCATACAAGTATGGTAAGCATTGTATGAATTGGCTGAAGTCATACCATACATACCAAACTTGCATGGTTTAGTATGCATGACTTGAATTCATACCATGCAAGTTTGGTAAGCATGGTAAAAATTGGCCTAATTCATAATAGGCTTACCATACCTGCGTGCGTAGGTGTGGTAAGTCTGGTATGACTTAGAGGAATTCATACCCGGCTTACCAAACCTACGCACACAGTGCAAAGGCTAGTTGCGCGCAGATTTGATAAGCTGGTTGCACGCATGTATGGTAATCCTTATATGAATTCGGTCAATTCATACCATGCCCACCAAACAAAAGTTACAAAAAATAATTTCCAAGACAAAAACTTTTATTCAAAAAAGGTTAGACATGGATAGTATGGATTCGCCCAATTTCACACCATCATACCAACAAAGCTCTAAAACCACACACAGAATGGAAAAAAAGGTTCCAGCCAAGCATCAGCAAAATTTGAAGATACAACAAGATCCACCAATTCAAAATGAAGTGAACGAATGCAAAAAATATTGACCAGATGATCAAACGAAACGAACGAATTTTTAATTTTATTGATCCGAACTATATAGTAAACTTCGTACAACATTAATCTATAAAAAAATTATACAATAAGAATCGAAAAGGATAACTAACATACTAATAAATAAAAAGATTTCTCAAATGAATTATACATCATAAATTAAAAGAAAACCCTAGCAGATCTAGCGGAGACGGCATAACAAATCTGGCGGTGGCGGTATAGAAGATCTTTTGCCTCCAACATCGACTCAAAGAAACCCTCTTATGCACCTCTCCTACTCCCTCATTCTCTGTCTTCTCATGCTTGATGTGGCAGTGTGCGACACTAGAGTAGATCTGTGACGAGGCAGCGACAAAGGTACCGCAAAACACCACTTAGGGTTTGGAGCGAGGGCGAAAATGATGGTGAAAAGAGGAGGATGAAGAAGAGGCTGCGGCGCTCACGGGGGTAAGGCGACACAGAGGGTAGCGGCGCTTGTGGTCTCAAAGGGAGCAGAGGACGGCGCGCTCGCAAACGGCGGTAAGTAAAGGGACTGCGACGAGCAAGGGTTTGCGGCTGCTATTTGAGAGAGATGCAAATGGAAGAGGTGGCGACTAGGGTATGCTGTTGTTGTTCGACAGAGAGACGAGAGAAGAGACGATAGACGACGGTGGTAGGTGGGACGAAGAATAGGATGACGGCAGCGGCAGCAGGTGGAATGAGGAGACAATCGCTAGGGTTTGTGTGGAGTAGAGAGAGAAAAAAATGGAAAAATAAGAGAGAATGGAAGGTAGGGTAGGTAAATGTAGTGTAGTCAGAAGAAATTTGATTGAAAAATTCGATCGAAAATCCAAAAATCGGCTATATATTAATTTTTTTAAGTTCTTGGTTAACTATCTATTTTGACTATCTTGATATACTAGTTCGACATATTAACATTTTTCTTTATATAATATATGCTAAATAAAATTCTCTACTTATATACATACAAAATCCAATATGTATTATAATTAGGTTCAAATGCCTAGATGCATCTAATTAGTAATTATGTTATAATTAATGAATGGCACATTGAGTCGTTCTCATTATATTCAGTTCGGATTACTTTAATTAGTAGAGTAACACCCCGAAAAATTTGAAAATTAAGTATAATAGAATTTAGATAATTTGATAAATTAATTAATTAAAATTTTTGAAATTTAATTGAAATTAAATTTAAGTGATTAGATTTTGAATTATCATAATATGACTTGTTTCTAAATTAGATTATATTTGAAAAATTCATAAGGTTCATTCGAATGTGACACTACTTATTCAAATTTTCAGTAATCGGGGTATCACAAGTAGCTTAACAATTGTATTTAACCTGACATAAAATACAATGAACAAATGTTGGTCACAATCAACCCGATACACATAATAGTTAGGGTCCTTTTGGTAGACTAGTATTGGCTAGTTAGAGATAAAAAAGAAAAAAAAAACTTAATTAAGAAGTGTATTTTACTTGTTTGATATGCTAGATAAAAAAAAAATGAAGCCCGAGTTTGTTTAACACGGCCCATCTCGAACCGTGAGATTTTTACTGTAGCCTAAGGTTTTGCACATATTCCGTAACCCATCCCACCCCTCAGATACAAATAGATAAATGAGATAAAAAAAAAATTTGATGCCCACACACCCCCTCTCTCTCTTTCATGTGTGGTGCTAAAATTTTCTACGGTGGAAAATTTTGGCCTCTGTCCCACTCCAATCCGCTGCTGACTTCCACTCTCTAGCCATATTGGAGTTCTCAACTGTGCGGTGGTAGTGGCGGTAATTCGAGGATTCCTTATTCGACGGCCTTCGCCGTCTTTTGCGAGTCTGGAGTTTCAACATAGGGAAAAGTGCACCTTTTTCGTGAGTTTAGGGTTGCGGTTTGGGTTCCGCCTCAATATGGTTGTGGATGGTATGGTGGTGGTGAGCCTTATTCTCCATATTTGAGTTTATTTCTTGTCATTTCCCTTTAGATTTGGCTTCTGGTATGGTACCTCCATGGGCTTCGATTTTCAATTCCAATGCCATTTTGTCGGTTCAATTTTGTGGGTTTAGGTCTTCGATTTAGGATTGATGGGTATTGGATGTGACGACATTTTCAATTACTTCTCTTGTTTCGTTTGAAGGAGAATGCCAATCGCCTTAGCTTGGCGGAGCAAACCCGAACGACAAGGTAACGGGTTTGCAGCTATGGTGGTGACTTATCACTCTCCAGTTTCGATTTCATACCTAGTCTGAGCCGTTTCGTCTGTTTCTGCCACTCAATTTAGGTAGGTTCTTGGTAAGAGCCACCTCTTTTGGCCTTTGAGTCATTGTTTGTCTGAGGCCAGTTCCGTGTAGGTTGTGCTACGATTCTATTTGGGTTTCAGTTTTGTAGGCGGTGGCTACGATGATTTCTGAGCTAAATCTTATCTTGTGGTCGACTTTGATTAATTTTGATTGTTAGGCTTAGGTTTTCTAGTTAGTCGCCGTCATGCATGGTTTCTGGTAACCATTTTGGCTGACCCAAACGAGTTTATCGCATTCTCTACCTTGTTTGCTCACCGGAGAATGTCACATAAACAACCCATGGGGTTATTTAACCATCACTTATTCATTGACAAATTAATAAATCTTTCAACCACTTTTATGCTAAATTAGTTAGTAAAACCCAATTTATTAATCTAGAATTAATCAATTAGCCTTGATTTACCTTAATTAATTGGCAGATCATTGATTGATTTATCTTAACTTTACATCAACATTCACTAATTTAGTTTAGTTAGGTAATGTAAAAAAATTAAAAATCATTACTAAATTCAACACAACATATCCATATAAAAAAGTGCAAAAATGTCGTTCTACCATCTATCTATAGTATAATCTAACTAACCAAACACTTTATTATTATTATTTTCAGTTTTATCTTACAAACCAAATAACACTACAAAAGTCTTATCTTGAATCTTATCTTCTTTTTCATCTCATTCTTATCACAGTTTAACTATCTTATTATATCTTATATAGCATACAAAAAAGGCCTTTAACGCATAATGTCATTGCAGATAGAATTGCGCTAATAATAGCACTATATCAGTTAATGACGTAATTAAATATTTAATTTTTAGGCACGCTCTTGTCCGCGCGCGTGTACAGGGAGCGCGTCTTCATTGTATACATAAAGAATGTGTTCACAGAATTGCGTATGGGTATGCTAGTGCAATGATTACGTGCTATATCAACAAACACACAGGATAGTGTTCAAGAATTTATATGACGATTTTGGCTTTCCTTTTTTCCCAGAATTCATAAAATTATATAATTCCATAATACTTTCTATAAAATCAAAAAAGACTTTTTTAATAGCAAATAGAAATTTAAAAATTTTCTTCCGAAATTCACTAATTAGATTTTACTTACATATAAATAAGATATTTTGTGAAATCAAATAAGATTTTTAAAAAAGAAAACAATTTTTTAATAACAAATAAACATTAAGGTGTTTTATTCGTAAATGACAATTCACTTAAATATAAATAACACATTTTACAAAATCAAATACTTTTTTCCTTAGAACAAATAAGATTTTCATACATTTTATTTGTAATGAGACTTTGCTTAAATTCCAAATAATACTTGTACATAAAATCAAATAAGTTTTTTCCAATGCAAATAAGACTTTTATTAAGATAAATAAGACTTCAAATTTTTTTATTTCGAATGAGACTCTATTCAAATATAAATCAAATTTCTAAAAAATCAAAAAAGACTTTTTAATGGCAAAATAGACTTTAAATAAAGTTTTTTTTTAAATAAAAGTTTTATTTTTCAAAATAACAATAACATTTATTCACAAGAACATAATTTTTAATCGCAGGAATAATAACTTTTATTCACAAAAAAATAACTTTTATTCATTAGAACATTAACTTTTACTTGCAAGGTTAGTAACTTTTATTCATTATAACAATAATTTTTATTCAAAAGAGCGATAACTTTTATTTATTAAAACAATAACTTTTATTCTCAAGAAATGTAACTTTCTTTCATAAGAACAATAACTTTTATTTAAAAAAACAGTAGCTTTTACTCGTAAAAATAGTAACTTCTATTTACAATAACAATAACTTTTATATATTAAAACAATAACCTTTATTTATAAGAACAATAACTTTTATTCACAAATAATAACTTTTATTAATAAGAACAATAATTTCTATTTACAAGAATAATCACTTTTATTTACAAGAACAATATCTTTTATTAAAAAAAAATTCTTTTTCTTTGAATCGTAGAAACATTAATTTAATTATGCAATATAATAAAAAGAGTAATTTCTAATCATTAGAATAATAACTTCTATTCTTTATAATAAAAAAAGAAAATTTTAGACTCAAAGAATATTTTATGAAATATTAGTTAAATTCTATGATATAATAAAAAATAATTTTTAGACTCAAGAATATTTGTAAATTTTTTTCAAAGAATAGGTGTAACTTTTATTTATTAAAATAATTATTTTTATCCACAAGAACAATAACTTTTATTTATTAGAATAATAATTTTATTCACATGAATAGTAACTTTCATTTATAAGAAGATTAACTTTTATTCATTAGAATAATAACTTCTATTCAAAAAAGCAATAACTTTTATTCACAAAAGCAATAACTTTTATTTACAAGAACAATCACGTTTATTCACGAAAATAGTAGCTATTATTCACGAAAACAATAACTTTTGTATATTAAAACTGTAACTTTTATCCACTAAACAATAACTTTTATTTGCAAGAAAATAACTTTTATTTACAAAAAGAGTAACTTTTATTAATTAGAACAATACATGTGTACATTAAAACAATCACTTTTATTTATAAAAATAATAATTTTTATTCATTAGAACAATAACTTTTAATTAAATTTATATGCAAATAATTTAATCAAATTTAAAAATTCGCATGCTAGTTAAATTCACATATATATCATTTGGGGAAAAAAGTAAAGAAAAATGAAAAAATGCAAAAAAACATAAAAAGGAAAAAAAAATATTTTATATCCTAATTCAATTGATATGCAATGAATTTATTATAATGTTAAATACAATTAAATTCATATGTAAATTATATTTAAAAATTCACATACTAATTAAATTCATATGTGTATATATATCATAAAAAAAGCAACGAAAAAAGAAAAAATGCAAAAAAACCAAAAAACCAAAAAACAAAAGACAAACAAAAAAACAAAAATAACAAAAATAAAAACTCAAGTGGGATTTGAACCCACAACATGTTGGATGTAAGGCGGTGTCTCCACCGACTCCAACAAGCATTTAATTTATAATTTATTAACACAATTATGAAAATGTATATTCGGGTCGCGCGCACCCATATTTTTGTCCTATTTTTTTTAGCATCAACTACGTAATTTTGGTGCTGAAATTTCATTTTTCTCCACTCTTCCAAAATAGGATAAAACCTTAAATCTAACGCAAAAGCAACATTACTTTTAATTTTTTAATTTTAAAACAATGGAAAATTGATTTTGTAAGTACACACGTACACAATTTATAATGAAAAAAACAAGTACACTTAATTCATTTTTAAGTAGAGTGCCGTAAGCAAACCGTATGTTGTCATGCAATTTTTTTGGAAAGTTGATGCATTATTATTTAATCACTTGTTACCATGAAGCTATTCAGTTATTTCAATGACTTAGGTCTGCTTGATTATTATATTTTAATATATCATATACAAGTCGTTTGAAAAGATAGTGTTTTTTGGGGAATATTTTATACGATTGAGGAAAGGGAAGTTTGCAAAACTGATGTGCTATAAAATGAATTGAGTGTATTTGTGTATGTGAGCGAGACTGAGAATGCCAGAGACCGTGGGAGAATGGGGAGCGGCAGGAGAGAGACACAGCTGTTGGGCCCGGGTTCGTGGCTTGGTGTTCCCGCCAAGGCGGCCAAGGACCCCACCGCCACCCCCTCTATTCCCGCCAAAATCATGGGTAGCGGCCAAACTATCCATGGCACGTGTCCTAGCACCTGAAACTTGTCGGCTAGTGATGTGTGGTGAGTCACCGTCGACAACAACTGATTTAATTATTATTAATGTACATATTATATATTTGTATCATACATATATAAATATATAATTCAAAATCACATTTTATAATTTTTAGATATATATGGTTAATTTACTTAAATAACTTAATATATAGACATAATTATAATATTATAATTAGTTTATTCAAAAATAATAATTTACTGTACTTTTATTTTTTTCAGATATAAGTATATTTTATTACCACTCCTTCTACAATGTATTACGATGCGGAGGGAAAAACACGATTTTAAGAAAAATATTGGGAGATATATTTTGGATGAAGATGGATCCCACAAAGTGTACCGGGCGTTGCATAGATATTGAGTTAAAGGTTTATAGGCCTACTAAAAAAATAAAAATAAGTGATGAATTTTCATAAATATTGAGTGTGATTTGTAAATGATAGCAAAATATAAAACGTGAAGTCCTAAAATGGAAACACTACACTCTTGGTGGACAGATGAACAACCATACTCACTAAAAAAAACAACGAGTACCAAAGTGCTTGATAACACAAATGTAACACTCCTTACTCAACGGTAAACCAGTCGAATAAGTGATGTCACAACTGTGGTATGATAAATTTATACTACTCGAAATCACATATTTATTTAATTCAACGATATTATATAACATATCTTAAACTATCATAACATACCATATATGCCCAAAAGCTAAAGTTTGTTTTACATAACTATAGAAACAGGTTCGACTATATGCATAAGGTACCTAAACATGCCACAACTATTATTCTAACTACGTATTTACCAGAAGACGATACCAGCGACCCGGTGGGGATGCAGCCACAACAATCAGGACAAAAAACATGGGTCTCTGCATAAACCGAAACTATAAAGGAATGAGCTTCACATGATAGTTGTCCAGGTAAAGAGAAGAAGCTGGAATAGATCGATCAGCAAGATCGAAAGAGACGATATTTTGAGGTAGCAAGTCCTTACTTTAGGATTTAATTTTCTTAATTGAGATAATTAATATAAACTATGTGAATCTATGTGAGTATGTGCTAATACATATATATATATACCCTAAAACGGCCCTAGTTAAAATTATGAATTTCCGCTACGATAAGATCGTCGAATAGGGGTTTTCGGCGATTCTCCGAGTATAATTAATAAAATGAATCAAGATTGTAACATCCCTGGTGATAGGTCTCTTCAAGATGTATGTAGGTGATGGAACGGAGGTACGAACGAGTTTTGATAGAATG
>JAYDZE010338708.1:0-36873 GCA_034509125.1 Monilaria moniliformis | reverse complement strand
ATATTTCGCGCAAACCAAGACGGGCCGTGTTAAATTAACACGGGCCTCGCTTTTTGGTATCTTGGATACCAAACAGCAAAATAACACTATTGAAACAAGATAAGTTATCTATATCTTGCCTTAACTTGTCTACAGAACGGGGCCTAAAGGTATGGAAGAACCAATTATGTACTTCAATTTTAAGGTTATGGAAATTGCTCAAGAAATTTGGAAATTGGCCAATAAATAGTCCAATAGGGGTGTAGTTGCAATTATCGTAAATTAGGAGATCCCATCCAGGGCCGCAAAGCATAAATCTGGACTGGGGAGGTTCTTTATGTATAACCCGTGTATCGTTGTAACAACGCACATACTTTCTCGTTTCCTTGTTCGAAACAACGACGAAAAGCCAAATAGAAATTCAAAAAACCCCCAAATTCACTACACCCACAACGCACATACACGCAGCGGAACACACATTCAAAACACGCTGAGCCTGCCGCCTTCTTTTCATGTGAGAATTCGACTTCAATTTTGAACTTGCCTGAAATTCCATCGAATTCGGTTTCAATGGCGCAGAAGCTGCAGCAGCAGCTCAAAGAACTGGGATCCAAGTTGGAGGCGCTTCCGTCTTCCAAAGACGCTCTCATTAAACTCTTGAAGGTGAGCCTCCGCGTTCTGTGTCTTGTTTGCATGCGAATTTTCTTTTGAGAAATTGTTTTGGCCTCTGGAAATTGAATTCTGTCTGTTGGAAGTTCCGTTTGTCGATGCATGCTTGTAATTTTGTGGAAGTTCAGTTGGCATTGCAATTGGAGTTGAATTAGGGCTCGTTCAAGGTGCTGTTTGTCTTTGTTATTTTTTCTGACTAATTTGAATCCCGTGACTTCTCGTTTCGAGATTTTAAGGTTTTGTGAGTTGTGATATAGAAAATATGGCTGCGCTTGACTTCAGTTACAAGTGCATGTGTCTGCATTGCGTATTTCGTAGCTTTGTGATTGTTGGGATTGAATTAGGGTTCGTTTTGGGCTCTTCGACACTTTATGAAGTCTCTCTGATTCTTTTTTATGGATAAAGTTGTCGTCTTTCCGGTTTGGGATACTAATTGGTGTTAAAACAAAATACAAGATGTAGAAAGCACGGGTCCTGTCTACTATTCTAAGTATATTAGTAAATAATGTAAGGAGACTTGTTTGGGCTGTAATTCGTTTTACATTGTTTTGCTACATGTGTATATGAAAAGCCAGAAGTGTGTTGTCTTTTTTTGTGAGGAAGTTCCCACAGTAGTTTTCTTCTTTGTACTTCACAGTTTCATGAAGATTAATACAGTTTCTAAACATGAGGGAAATCATGTGTTCAAGAATCAAGATGTTGTCAGATCCCACTGAGAAACCTTAGCATATGTAGGCATGCGCATTTTGATGTCTTTATGTGGTTATGCTAACATATGTGTAGGTGAATAAGAGAGCGAAACACCATATGCTTTCATAAAATTTCACCCCCTCCGTCCACAAAAAAATTGCCACATTATGGACGACATGGCACGGGTTTTAATAAAATGGTTCGTGATGTGCGAGTGGAGTAAGGGTCCCACTTTAAATGTGTGGTGAGTATTGTGAGTTGTGTGCTATTATAAATGAAAAGTGGCAATTTTTCATGGACGGATGGAGTATTAGTTATCACTGCATAACAGAACATTTTCTGTTCCACTCCTTGTACATTACTGAACTGAGGAGGCATCAGGATGGCATATGCTTATGTATGATATGTAAATTCTTGTTTGCTTTCTGAGTTAAATGTTTCATCTATTTGACATTTTGCATCTCTAATAAAAAAAGTATCATATTCATGTAAATTTAGTAATTGATAGATGTCTGTCAAGCTCCATGCAAGGGGAGAGGGAGGGAGGGGGGGGGGTGAGGGAACTGCAACCTATTAAGTCTGAGTTTCTATGTTACAAGTCCTTATATATATACCAAACATCCTCTAGGTAAATTAGAAGGAATTCACTAGGGCCGACCGGCCTAGACAATCGACAGACTCCATATTTCACTAAAGAAATTTTTTGAGGCATAACTTCAAGAGAAACAGAAATGTGTCTAATTATGTGGCAGGGATCATGCTTCTGCATTGTTAGTTGAAGTTTGAGTCATAAAACTTCTGGCTGGTTGGCTATTTTTTTCAAGCTTTCTTTTAAGGTTATCAATGAAAAATGCTATTGAAGTTATTACTATGGAGTGTGAAGTAGCTATAGGAATGAGATTATGAAAGTTTCCTGCTTGCTTGATATGAGGTTACCTGGATGCTTAACTGGTTAGTTCATAGTAAATTGATTTCTCCCACCTCCTGCAGCATGGCGTGACATGCCTAACTGAATTAGATCAGTCACCACCGAAAACAATGTTGGAGTCCATGCAGTCTTTCTTGAATGCTATTGTGAAGCCAGAGCTATTGAAACATCCTGACCGAGAAGTAAAGCTTTTTGTTGCTGCATGTATTTGTGAAATAACTCGAATTACTGCACCCGAGGCTCCTTATGAAGATGATATTATGAAGGTACTTTCTCTTTTAAAGAAGAAATAGCCACTCAAGATGACAGCTTAAGTTCGTGCTTGGTTTCTGAACATGGATATCTATGCTTGGATTCTGATAGTCACCATCTGATATTTGACAGGACATTTTTCAGTTGACTGTGAGTACTTTCAGTGGCTTAAGTGATATAAATAGCCCATCATTTGGAAGGATACTTGTTATTCTTGAAACCCTGGCAAGATACAGATCATGTGTTGTTATGTTAGATCTTGAATGTGATGATCTCATAAGGGATATGTTCAGTACCTTTTTCACTGTTGCCAGGTATGACTCTTTTAGTTGCACCCTATTTCATCAGTTGATAACCAAGTTTATGCTTGTATTGTGGCCAGCTATGTTTGCTACAACTTTTATATTAGGAAGTCGAAGTGCATTAAGTTGTTTAGTGTCTAAATGTTTGTGTCAAATGTTTTGCCTCTCCTATTTTTTTTTGCCTATCTAGGATTTATCTGGAAGTCCCTTCGAATGAATTTTGGTTACCCTCTTTTCTTTTCTTCTCCTTTTGGCCATTATTGTTACCAATTTAAACTCCCCCCACTTTGACGTGCCAATTCGTGTCCTTTCAATTTCCTTTCCTTGAAAGACTGAGGAGGACTGATGCGAAAGGTGATGGTTTTGTGATTGCTAGAACATTTTAGATCTATAACTCAGTTTGATGACAGAATTTTTTGGTATATACTATATGGGTATGTTCAACAAATATTTATCTTGATTATCTTTCTTAACTTTTCCCCAGGGTGGGGATTTTCTATTAATTTGTTTCCGTTTTCATGTTTTCTGGGGGGGGGGGGGGGTTGCGGAGGGATTGAGTAGTTATCCTTTAATCAAGTCACGGTGTCTATTCTATGCAAAGTTTGTTGAGATATGGTGAAAGGAGAACGGAATGCAAAGAGACATCAATATGTGGTTTTAGGTACGATGCATTATCTGTTGCACCTCCTTGTAAACAAAAAATAAATAAAATATTTTTGGAATTCCTATATTGTAAAAGAGTTAGAAGCTAAGGTATTAGATCCCTATAATATGACTGATGCATCTAAGATTCATATATAAACATTATGTTGGGTTTGGAATAATTTTGTTACACTATGTGCCTAAGATAGACTTGTGTAGCATTGTGACATCTGATCCTTGCTAACCCTGTTTCTACCTTTACCTAACTACTGCTTGCTTGCTTGTTAAACTTAGAGAAACAAGTACTTTCAAACTTGTGAGGATTTTTTTCCTATAAGCTGACAGTTGATGACTGATCTAGAAAGATTATTGCCTGTACTGGAGTATCTTGATGCTTAACTGTATTGATGTCTTGAATTATATTTCACCTTCAGAGATGAGCATCCTGAGAATGTTTTCACTTCAATGCAAACAATCATGGAGGTTCTCTTAGAAGAAAGTGAGGATGTACCTGAGAACCTGTTGCTTACATTGTTGTCTGTTTTAGGCGGTGATAATGAGGTGATATCTCTTTTCTTGCTCCCCATATCTGGATTCAATAACTTTTCAAATAGAAATGAACTTTGAAGCTTTTGCTTCCAGGATGTAACCATGGCTGCAAGGAGGCTTGCTATGAATGTGGTAGACCACTGTGCTGGAAAACTGGAACCTGGCATAAAGCAGTTTCTTGTGTCCTCAATGTCAGGAGACAGCAGGTCCCTGAAACCTGAGATGAATTACCATGCTGTACTTTATAATATCTATCGGTCTGCTCCTCAAATCCTATCAGGAGTTGTTCCTTATCTTACTGGAGAGCTACTGGTAATCATACCCATGTTCTTTTAAATATTCATTTTTATCTTTTACTTTAACAATTATAGCATACCTAACTATTCTTTCTCCATCGGGATGAATGCCTGGTGTCATATGCATCTAATTCACCTTCTTTCTCTCCTTTTTTTATTTGTCAAGTTCTTCAACAGAAAGTGGTTTTGGTAATTCCAACTATTGTGGTATCATATATGTTTCATTAGTTGCTTATGCTGGACTCATTGTCTGGTTTCCAATCTTGACATAAACAGAGTGATCAATTGGAGGTTCGTTTGAAAGCTGTGGGGTTGGTTGGTGACCTCTTTGCTCTGCCTGATTCTACTATTTCTGGAGCTTTCCAGCCTGTCTTTTCAGAGTTTTTGAAAAGACTGACTGATAGAGTGGCAGAGGTCAGAATGTCTGTACTTGAACATGTCAAGAGCTGTCTTTTGGTGAATCCTTTTAGACCGGAAGCTCCTCAAATAATCTGTAAGAAATTGTACTCTTGTTTCCCCCATATTACAGTTTCTAAGATCTTAACACTAATTATTTTAATCAATTTCCAGCTGCTCTTTGTGATCGGTTATTGGACTATGAGGAAAGTGTTCGTAAAAAAGTCGTTTCAGTTGTTTGTGATGTGGTATGCCATGCCATTACATCCATACCAGTTGGAACTATTAAACTGGTATCTGAACGCCTTAGAGACAAATCCGTATGTATACCTTTCTCTACCTGTCTCATCGTTTTAATCATTCATTCTTGCCATCTCGCTGCTATTCCGTAACAATTTTTGTGGCCTCCAGCTTCTTGTTAAAAGGTATACAATGGAGAGGTTAGCTGACATATATAAAGCATCTTGCGTGAAGCAGTCTAGTGGCATGACAGAGAATGGGGAATTTGATTGGATTGTGGGGAAGATCTTGAGATGCTTCTATGATAAAGATTTCAGGTAAGTCATTGAAGTCCTACTAATGTGCTTTCCAAAAAATATGACCAATCCATATTATAAAAGTATAGTGATTAACACTCTGTGGAGGCATTTTATTTTGTTAAAAACTAACACCACTAATAAGCTCATGAAGTGAATCTATAATTAATGTTAATAGAGACAAGTAAGAGCACTGACAGCAATTGGTTTCTAGCTAAGATATATTAACATCCTTGATTTTTTTGTTCTAATATATTTGGCACTGTTATCTCGCCATACAGATCAGATACAATTGAGCCCATCCTATCTTTGTCCTTGTTCCCAACCGATTTTCCTGTCAAAGATAAGGTGAAAAAGTGGGTTTGTATCTTCTCTGGGTTTGACAAAGTTGAGGTTAAGGCTCTTGAGAAGATACTAGAACAGAAACAAAGGTATGTGAAACTGCTGAATTTGACACTTCCTTTAATATTATTATAATCATTATTTATGGTTTAGTATGTGTTGGGGGTTGGATTGGGGGTGGGGGATGGCGGTGCATGAGATGGGGTATACATCAGCATTACATCTACTAATACCTGAATACTTGTAAGATAGTCTCATTGAGAGAAAATATGCAGGTTACAGCAGGAGATGAATAAATACCTTTACCTCAAACAGTTGTCTGAGGTAATAACAATTGGTTCTGCATTCTATTTCTGACTATTGAAAGTATCCTGGCGGATCTTTTGATGAAACTATCATTCCTTTGTCTATTTGTATTTTACAGGAAGGTGATAGGGTGGAGAACCAAAAAAAAATATTGTTTTGCTTCCGCGCTATGTCTCGTTGTTTTGCTAATCCTGCAGAAGCAGAGGAGAACTTTCAGAATCTTGACCAGTTAAAGGATTCCAACATATGGAAACTTGTATCCCAGCTTCTAGATCCAAACACTAGCTCAATTCAAGCCAATAGTTCACGCGTGAGGCTTTAATCTCATAATGATATCATTCTGGTTTCTTTTCTTTTGTTATTTCCCTCTTTTTTGCAATGATTTAAACTTAAAAATGCTTCAAAATCAAATAAGGGGTCCTCAATCTTTCTTGATATTGTACAGGATGATTTGCTGAAACTCCTTGGGTATGAGCATAGATTCTATGAGTTCCTGAGCACTCTTTCTTTGAAATGCTCTTATCTACTTTTTGATAAGGATCATGTGAAAGAAATTGTTCTGGAGGCTGGCCTGCACAAATCTTCTGGAAACAACAATTCGATTTTGTCCTGCATGACTATTCTTGTGGTATGCCATCTACTATTGGGTCTGCATTATGTTCAGATGACTGCTGATGTAATGACATCTCGACTCTGTTGATGGCTGTTGAGTGTTTTCTAATGGAAACCAAGAAGCTTATATGCATTTTGAAACCTGACTTGAGTAATTGCTGAGATGTTTTCATATCACAGAGTTTATGGTCTGAAAATTTGAAAATCAGGAGATGCGGCACACTCTTGTTAGAATTGTGAGGCACATACAATTTGCAAAACTTCACAATTATTTGATTTTTCCCTAAAGCAAGTACCGCATGCTATATTGATTTACCATTTATACTTGTAGATTAGAAGATGAAAATCTAAAGGTGTGCTTGGCTTGTGAAAGGGAACTGGAATGAGTATTGAGTTTGATTATAAAGGAGAATTCAATTCCATTCTCCCCTCCCCCAATGCATAGAAGGATGGGGATTTCCTCTCATATAGGGTATCAAAACACTCTTTTAGGGATCATTTCTTATTTCCAAACATGCACTTACCATTCCTTTCCCATTCTCTTCTGATAAATTAGCCATGCGGCCCCTAGAGAGTAATAATATTGCACTAGCATTGCTTGTGCTATTGAAACAATTCAGGTTGATTATCATGCAAGATCTCTTTTGTCACTGCAGAATAGTTATGGGTAATGATTGCATGTTTGATCATTAAAGGACTCCTTATATCTCAGGGAGTTGTTACTTGATAAACTAAACATTTCTAAATCCATTCTGATAGCTGCTTACAACCTGTAGATTCTTGCTCGATTTTGTCCTTTGCTGCTACACGGAATTGAAGAGGACTTGGTACATTTTCTTGAGGATGACAATGAAATAATAAAGGAAGGTACTCTGCATATCCTCGCAAAGGCTGGGGGAACTATCCGAGAACAGCTGGGTGTTTCATCAAGGTGAGACTATATAATATCTGTTCTAAATTAATTTGGTGCCCGTTTTGTTTGTCTTCGTTGGCTGAAACTTTTACTTTCCTTGTAGATCATTAGACCTTATACTTGAGCGTATATGCTTCGAGGGTAACCGAAGGCAGGCCAAGTATGCTGTTCATGCACTGGCATCCATCACAAAAGATGATGGACTCATGTCCCTTTCTGTTCTTTATAAGGTTTTATTTGCTTTTTTCTTTCTATTTGTCGTCTTGTAGAATTCTCTATTACTTTTGGTTCACTTTTTTGGTTTTCTATGCTGCTAAAAATTTATGATTCTGTTCTCTCTCCCCATCTGTCCCCTGCATTCTAAATAACTAGAGACTAGTTGATATGCTTGAAGAGAAGGCACACATGCCAGCTGTACTACAGTCTCTTGGATGTATTGCACAAGCTGCAATGCCAGTCTTTGAAACAAGAGAAAGTGAGATTGTAAAGTTCATCAGAGAAAACATACTGGAGATTGGACATGTATGACAGATTAAATGCACAAGAATTTGTGTTCCTTTCTCTTTGTTATTGCAGTTGTTATGCTCTACACTTCACTTGCAGATATCAGAAGATAAAGCACCTGATTCTTGGGATGATAGAAGTGAACTTTGTTCCTTAAAGGTTTTTCCGCCACACTCTTTTAGATCTTCGCTAAATAGTGCATATATTGGGAACCTTTGGAGCTAAAGGAGAATCAATTTGTACATGCAGATATATGGAGTCAAAGCTCTGGTCAAGAGCTATTTACCTGTCAAGGATGCTCACCTTCGTTCTGGAATTGATGACCTAATTGGTATCCTCAAGAACATTCTCTGTTTTGGTGATATCTCAAGTGAGATTAGATCGAGGTATCTGGGCTGTTTCTATCTCAAATTTTCTTTTAGGGTGTTGGAGTCATAGATGTCTTCTTCATTTGAGTATTACTAATTTTTTTTGGCATTGATGTCGTTTCTCTCTTCGTGTTCCAGTTCGGTTGATAGGGCTCATTTGAAGCTTGCTGCAGCTAAAGCTGTTCTTCGCTTATCAAAGTACTGGGAGCACAAAATCCCTATTGATGTCTTTTACCTTGTATTGAGAACCTCAGAGGTAGAGTGCATTTGGTTAGGAGTATGTAGATGTTTACAGAATAAATTTCCTAATTCTTATACCTTAAATGAGTATTATTTTCTTAACACCCTCCCCCCAAATGATTTTGTAGGATAACTTTCCTGAGGTAAAGAAACTACTACTCAACAAGATTCATCAATATGTAAAGGACAGAACTCTGGATCCTAAGTACGCTTGTGCTTTCCTGCTCGACAATACATCTCAACAGGCAGATATTGAGGAGGTAAAGGCCACTTCAGGCTATACCTGGTTTCTTCACCATGGAATTTAATGCATGGACAGCACATAAATAATAATATCTGAAAAAATATTCTAAAATTTGTGTCAGGTAAGACTAACTAAATCACATCATCATTGGGTCGGTCCTTATTTGAGATAACATAGTGGGTAAAGTGTATTAATAATATAATAATTAGTGGCATGGCTTTTGGCGGGAAAATGTTATTATTGTGAAATTTGCAATGATTTCCTTCTTTATATTATTAGATTTCTACCAATAAAGGGTTTACTTCAACTGTGAAAAGAAATGCTCTTGAAATCAAACCAGATATTCCTAAAACACATTAGCCCATACACAGTCCTAAACAGTTCCTCTGAAATACCCATAACAAATCCAAACTCGCCTATCTTTTTATTGTATCTTAACATATTGCTATTGATTTATCTACCTCTTGGAAGTTCCACATGTATATTGCATAATGTTAACTTAAACTATTTGGCAGAACAAACGCAATTTGAATGACATAATCCAGATGTGTCGACAAGGAAGGGGGAGGCAGACTTCTTCTCAAACTGATACAGATTCTCCCCCACACAGTCCAGAATACTTGCTCCCATATGTGGTGCATTCCCTTGCTCATCATCCCTCATTTCCTAGTATTGATGAGTCCAGAGATGTCAAAACATTTGAAGAAATGTACAGGTATCTTAGACTGGCAATTAAAATTGCTAAAATGAAGTTTAAAGAGCTTAAGTTAATAGCATGCAGCTGTAACATTATTTTAGAAAATCCTAATTGTAATCTATTTTCTCTTAGCATAGCAGTAGCTCATAGCTCTACCACTTTAGGTTGTCTTGGTAAAAAAGATATACTTCTGTGATGGCTATGCATTTGCTTCGATATTTCCTTAGGCATTCCCGTTTCTCTGAACTTACACACCTTTTGAGTTCAGTTGGAGAGTATCCATGGAAATGGGTGCTATATTGCAATTTCAGTTCTCAACAATGTTAATATGGTCTTGTGGATCTGAAATGATCATCTCTTTAATTGGCTTTTAGGATTCTTGTTCTTTGCATGTTTCCCATCCTTTGGGTTGCACAATTAAGTTATACTTTTCTCATCCGATACCCGATACGCCATTATTTGTGATCCTGAAGAATCACCAAAGCAAACCGACTTAATAATTTAAATGGGTAGAGGATATAATTTACATGTGGTAGATATGATCATCTGCATGATTCTGATGCAGCTCTGGCCTTGGTGTCGATCGGAAGTCAAAGCAAACAAGGCTATTGAATATGAATCTCCAAGCTGAACTTTTTGGAGATTACTATTTCCTCTCACCATTTTTGGAAATTAAAAAAGATTGTTCCTGTATAGTGTATATGAGTGGCAACACTTCAGGATGAAGGACACAAGATCAAATCATCTTTTGACTCAAACAATGATAAAAACCAAAAAATGTAATATGGTGAACTCGTCCTAGAAATTTTTTGGTTATTAATTAGAAACTTCTAAGGAGCAATTTCAGTAACATCAATTTTAATAAGTTGTCTCATTAACATGTGATTAACATGTCATCAACTCCAAGCTTTATAAATACTGCTATTTTTGAAAATTTTGACGTTATAAAATTTATCGTCTAAGCCCAACAGAGAAAGATTTAACTACATTTATGGTCATTTTCTGCATTTTGTTAAATTTTGTTCGTGTCGTAATATCTCTTATAAGAATGTTATTTAATGCCTAAGTGGACAATTGGCAAGCTGTATGCTGTCTGTTAGCAAAAGCAAGGTGCAATCAGCAATTTTTTTTGCTAAATACATTCACTGTTTCTATATTACGAGTCTGTTTGACTTACATACTATATTCTAGGTTACTTTGTGCATCACCACTTCATTTAGCTACATGCTAGACATTTTTTTAAAATTATTCAGTGACTAAAATTAGTGATTGAACTTGGATATACATAATCTAATATCATTCACAATTATCTTAATGCAGCTATAAATGAGTGTACTTGTATCTACAATAGATGTGTGACTTTTAATTGAATTGATTGTGCACCTTTTTATGTGCTTGTGCTCAACCATAACAGGTCTTTGTATCTTGGTTGACTTACAGCTTTGTTCGATGCTAAGAATGTAATGTATATTTTTATGGAAAATCACTTCATGGCTGATAAGATGTTTTTTTGGAGGATTAAGCTTTCAATTTGTGCAGAGGTCTTTTTTTGTTGTGTCGAGAGAACCATTACTTAACAACCTTTCAGATTGCTTTTGATTACATCACATGCTCTGTACATGGTTTACTTTTCTTATTTTTCTTTTGAGAGTGAATTCTGTAAGGTTTTCTTGGCTGACACTTGCTCAAATGATATATATAGACTTGGAAGAATGCATATGTTGAGATAATTTGTGATGGGAAAATGCCAAATGGGACTAAGAGCACATTAGTTATCCATGTGATATTATATATATGTTTGTTACATAGATTGCATCTGAAGATGGTTATCATGGAATTTTAATGTAGTGACTTCTTATAGCATAACTAAGTTATGTTACGATTAATATGTGTGACACGTGGTTACTACAGAAGGGTATGTTAAGTCAGAAATGATTTATTAAAGCATAACAAAGTTAATTTTCCATACCCAGGAAAGAAGAGCATTTAAAGAAATTTGTTTTGTCGCTTTTGGGAGGTTGCATTTATTGCTAAGTTATTAATTCATTATTTCCGGAAATGACTTCTGCTTTTGGTAAAAATGAACTGATTAGGTCCACATTTGTAGTACATCTGTCGTGCCTTGACAATGCTTACAACTTATGAAACGCTTGTACTTATAATATGCAGTGACGACAACATATTGGGTATACTTGTAAATGTACTGATAGTGTGTGGCATTTCTTATTCTCCATTTAATATATGTGAACCTGCTTCAGGAAGTCATATCTTTTCCTATCGATGCTGGTGCATGGAGATGGAGACGGAAAATCTGATGTCAGCATTAGCAAGGACAAGGAGACTCTTTCGTTACTTAATTCTACTTTTCTATGTATCAAGCGCTCAGCAGATGCTTTTGATACTACTAAGTCCCAGGTTTGATATTTAAATGCTACTGGGTTTTTCTTTTCGTTTTCTAAAGTACTTTTATCTCCTGACGAGACAAAATATCTTCCCTCTAGGAAAAGATATATTACCTATATTAGAATGTTTTGAGATTAATTTTTCCTGAAGGGATGAAATAATTCCAAATTATATATTACAGAATTTGTATGCTTTGTGCGACCTTGGTATGGCAATTGTGAAGAGGTTAGTTCCAAATCATGATGCTCTTCATGACTCCAGTGCATCTGTGACCCTACCTGCTGGGCTTTACAAACAACGTACAAAGAAAGATGAAAATGACTCGCTGGTATGCATGCTGTTTTTTTATTAAAAAGAATAAAAAATACATATTTGCATAAGCCTTCTGTCTTTGTATCCATCTTGATAAGATGATAACTAACAAGAGGATGGGTTTCCTGCTACTTGGATTTCTCTACATCTGATTGTTGTTAGAAGCAATTCATGTTTAAGTGAAAATAATTTTCTGTTGGCAAGTTTCTGTAAGAGGTAGCAGGTGGCCCTTTATTTCTATGCTATAAACACCAGCCTTGGCTCTGATGAATGTCAAACCTAATGCCTCACGTTTTTTGCACTGAAGCTGTTTTTCCCTACTATGTTCATTTATGCTTGGCTAATGGCAGTTCTCTGGATATACTGATATACATACTTTGATCATTTGAATCTATCCGCATTTTCCTTGGTATTTAGCCTTCTTTCAGTTGCTGATCTAGTTTCAGGTCTTTTAAGTATCAGTACCTTCTTCGTGGATTGACTAATTAAGCATTGCCCCAACACAAGTGCTTCATCACAGCCTATACCTAGATGGCTAGGTCATTGGAAATTCCAATTTGTTCTATCATGCAGTCATCCGCACTGACTCTTTTGCTTTGTGTGCGGATTTATCTTTGCCTGCTGCATTTACTTTGCCATGAATATCAGTAAAAGCTTTGATGATGCTCGTACACTGTTGAGTTTTTATTTATTTATTTATTTATTTATTATTATCATCATCATCATTATATTATTATTATTATTATTATTATTATTATTAATATTATTATTATTTTGACTCTGCCTTCTTCTTATGCTTTTTCTTCATAACTTCTTGGGGCAATTGAGTGGGTGACTGAGTTCTGGTCCTGTTGACCCTGCAAGATTGTTTTGTCTCAAGGCCAAAAATATAATCTAGCATTTATGGGCCTTCTAAGATAGTACTTTTTTCTCTTTTTGCTCCGCTGGGCCATTTATCTGAATGAATATGTTTCTTATTTCTTCTGAACTAGGTTGGTGAAGAGAAGACTTGGCTGGCAGAAGATGGTGTTTTTGCTCATTTTGAATCATTTAAATTGGAAACTAATGAAATTGTAAGAATTAAAACCTGCCACTGGTATCAAACATTCTAAGCTTGGCCTTGTGTGGTAATATAGTCATATGGTTTCATTTGTCAATTTCAGGTTAATTCAGTACATGCAGAGGATGATAGCATGAAGGACAGTGAAACAGAGGGCAGTGAGATACCGTTAGGAAAGTTAATGAATCGACTAAAAGCTAAAGCAGCCAAGGCAAGAAAAGAGGCAAAGAATCAGTCTGCACCAGCTGGAATCTCCAAGGAAAACAATTTTGATATCTTGAAAATGGTGAAGGAAATAAATTCTGATAACCTGGGAACATCTGGCAAGATTGGATCAAGTAACAATGATGAGCATGTTGGCAAAAAGAGGAGAAACATCCACCAGCTAGAGACGAGGAAAACATTGTTGGATGAATCCAAGGATGTTCCTGTCCCAAAACGTAGGAGAACATCATCTGCTCAAGCTCACAAATCTCTCCAAACAACTCCTACAAAGGGTTCGAAGAGGCCTAGTAAAGTAAATCAGGAAGATTCTAGTGATGTTTCTGACAAAATGGATGAAGATCTTCAAACTTCTTCAGAAAATAATTCAGCAGAAGAAAAAATGGCAGAATCAGCAGAATCTGACTTGTTACTTTCTCGTACGGGGAAGAAGTCCAGTGCCTCCTCTAAGCAGAAAGCTAAACGACCTGGCAGAGATAATGCTGAGACCTTCCATAACTCCCCTGATGCTAAGGTATGCTTCTAAGTTATGAAATAGGTTAAAGGCCTACAGTTCATGATATGAATTGTATTCTGGCTAGGCTAACTAACTCTTGTATATACAGAAGCCTAAGAAAGTCAAAGAAACTGAGGAGGCACCCTCATTCAGTTTTTCAAAGTCGGCGTCCCTTAAGAAGCAAAAAAAGAAAAGTGTCTCTGGATTAGCCAAGGTTAGTGGTCATTTAGTGCAACTTCTCTAATTATTGGAGATTGCACATATAAATGGTATTATTGACCTTATATGGGCACTAATGATGCTTTTTCCATGCTAAAACACCAAAGAAGTATATTTATGGAAACTTGATTGTCATATGCATCCCACTTTTAGAAGTGACAAATATGGTAACAAAACAAACTACATGGGGGATGATCTTGGAACATTGAGTTGTGTTATTGTTGAGACTAATCCGATTCACTTTCTCGAATTCATTACATCCAAAATTGAGTTGCTGATCAGTTCCATTGAGCTATGAAAT
This sequence comes from Monilaria moniliformis, assembly GCA_034509125.1. NCBI lineage: Eukaryota > Viridiplantae > Streptophyta > Magnoliopsida > Caryophyllales > Aizoaceae > Monilaria > Monilaria moniliformis. The sequence goes on along the minus strand of JAYDZE010338708.1, from coordinate 22,395 downwards.
GCAGTTATTAATATAACTGGTTCCATTTTCTACTATCATGAAAGTAATGATCCAGAATTTTCTCTCCCTGCACTTTCTAACATGGTTTCCACTTTGTTTCATCTTTAGTGCACAAGAAAGGACAGCGGAAGCCACAATAACGACTTAATCGGTTCCAGAATAAAAGTTTGGTGGCCGATGGATAAGCAGTAAGTATTGTTCAAATTGTCTGCTATAAAATATCGTAAGATATGTGGAGAGGTAACTTTGCAGAATGGAGATGCAGGCATCAAACACTTCAGACCATTGTCCATTAATAAGATCACTTGGTTTTCCTATGCAGCTCTCCCTTTGATCTGATGTAATATGATGCCTGATTTATACCTCTCTTCTCATAGACGAGACCATGAGAATCTAGAAAATAGAAAAGAATAAAGCAGAAATGAACAAGTGGCTGGACTATGAATTCATCCTTTTTTCGTGTGATTTCATCCACAATTATTTGACTTTGTTTAGCTATAGGTATCTTTCTCCCCACTTCATTTGGATTATCCAAGACCTCAGCACTGTTCTTAATGATATCTGCATAAACAGTAATCATCAGGCTATTTTGACATTTTGTTTCAAGTGGCATAAACTTCCATCACTACTGGTAAAATTTATGTAATTTGAGAGTGATTCATGGCATTAATACGTCTCTGGTATTACACAGGTTTTATGAAGGTGTAATAAAGTCGTTTGATACCCACAAAATGAAACATGTGGTAAGATGCATTTTGGTTACCTCATTTCTTTTTTGATACTGGTTGACAGTGTCTTTCTTATAATTTTCCCATTCCTGACTTTATATTTTAATTGCCTTTGTTCTCAAATATTTATCTTTTGATTGAATTCACAGATAGTATATGATGATGGAGATGTGGAAGTTCTTCGATTAGATAGGGAGCGCTGGGAGCTAGTTGAGAATAATCACAAATCAAAGGTGATTTACAAATATCGCAACTTATTTTTCTCCTGTTAGAAATGTTTCACTGGTTTAGCATGAGATCTGACAATGTCAATACTCCATTTGCAGCAACTTGGCTCGTCAAAGGGCTCTCGTCCTAAAGGAGGGTGAGTGCTGCCTTCACTAAACTAGGGGCACACTCTTGTTCATTTTAAGCTACATATTCTACTTTGAATTTCTCCCTTTTTCTTTCAGCAAATGTTTAGATATGCATGTGCACTCTACTATTTACATGCATATAATAACTACAGTGTGTTGATTTTAATATGGAAGCCTGTTGGGTACTTAAATCTTTTATTTATGGTAATAAGAAACTTATATATATTATATTATAATACACACAAACATATATAATATATGTTATCAAATAATTACTTATCTTTTGAGACTATTAATTGTAAAGTAATACTTTACATTTTACAGTGATGTTTTATATATTAAAAATTTGTTAGGTTACTATTTACTAATGATTCTTTATTGTACTTTAATGATTTAGCAGCGGACAAACTAAAATTTACATGAAGTGTTAACAATTATTACAGAAATAGTTCTTAAATATTTTTTTTCAACCAAAAAGCCATTTCTCTTGACGAAAACAAACTGATTTTGGAGAGGAACTTTACTCACCTTCCTCACTACCACCTGTGTTTCAGCACCTTTCCTAGCCATTTGTTGGAGTCAATGTTTGGTTTTGGGGGTGGGGGGGAGGTAATTGCATTAAAGATTTATTACATCCTAATTATATAGTACAAAAATATAAGTTGTATCAAGTGAATAATTTTACATTTTCAAGCTATCTCACTTACCGAGCTTGCTCAAGAGCTAAACAAGCTTGAAAGAGCTTTTACTGAGTTTAGATTTCAGTAGCTTGACTCATTTACAACACTAGTTATGTCAAGTCCTAGTGCTGGTTTTTCTGTTCTCCTATGGACTCTAAATTCTAATTTTACTCCTATAAAATGATGTAAATGTATTTTGTATTCTATTTCAGTCTCATATTTCAATATATATATAAAATACAGATATATATATATATATATATAATATAGTTTAGATTTTATTAGTGACTATAACCGATCAATTTATATTAGAGATAATTATTAACATAATTTGTACTTCGATAAAAAAACTGAAATTAATGAAATAAGATAATAAGGAATATTACAGAAAATTTCTTTTGGTGCAAATTTCGTGCAAGCCATTGGAGATGGAATTTTGGATTTGGGCAAAATTTTGCACGAGAATGATGAAAACTTGCACCAAAACATTCCTTTTGGTGCAAATTTTGTGCAAGCCATTGGAGTTAGGAATTTTGGGTTGCGGTTGCCCAAATTTTGTAAGAGATTGATGAAAACTTGCATCAAAGCATAACATTCCTTTTGGTGCAAATTTCGTGCAAGCCATTGGAGTTGGAATTTTGGTTTGCCCAAACTTTGCATGACATTGACGAAAACTTGCACAAAATGAGAACAAACTATTGGAGTTTCTAATACGAAATTACTACACTTGGGGTCTGCATTCATCCCAATTTTGGACTGAGGTGCTGCTTAACTAGATCTCTTTGTGGCATTTTACCTTATGGACACAATAGTATTTTATTTTGACTATAGCAATTTTTGGGGGGTTATCTTAGTAAATTGTTTGTTTCCATATGCTTCATCTTTGCAGTTGCATGTGGCCATACTTAGGTGTCATCTCATTTAATTCACCTGCAGGTTGTCTGGGCAGAGAAAGAAATTGGCTGGACGCTCAGAACAAGATGAAAAGTTGGGTGTGAAGTGAGTTGTTGAAAATTGGAGTAGATGGTTGCTTTTTATGTTGACAATTACATTTTTTGTGATTTATTATTAACTTAAATTATCTGCCTCACATGTACGCATCTCCTGTAATTTTTTGACAATTTTGTTAACATAGTTACTTTGATCTGATGTCCTCATTATTTGAACTGCAGATCATCTGGGCAGAAAAAGAAAACGGTGGGAGGCTCAGAACAAGTTGAAAAGTTGGGCATGAAGTAAGTTGCTTTTCTGCTATATGATGGAGCTGAGATGCTCATCTCTTTTCTCTGCAATTAGCTTATGTAGAAACTGACTGGCAGATCTCCGTCATCTCAAGTAAGAGGGAAGAGAACTCCACGAAAAAGTCCTAAAGAAGTTCGAAAAGGTCCAGTGAAGATTAATTTCTCTGTGGAAAGGAGAGAAAAACCATTGGTTGCAGAACCTGAGTCTTCCACAAAGTCCCTGGTTGATCAGTCAGACTCAGGTGATGGATCAACTATTAGTACTGCAATATATAATGGCTAATCATGTTTATACTTTTCAATGACGTTATTCTTGGAGGTCTCTTCAAAGTTTTTAGTGTTTTTTGTGATAACTATGCTGTTTGACCCACTATACTTCATCACACATAGTGGTGCATTCATATTTATTGTCAATTTTGTGCACTAGGAGTTTATGCACTCAACTTTTTTCTTTGTGTATTCTGACAATCCAGAGAAGGAACAAAACGAGAGGAGTCATAAGAGTGTGTCTGATGAGGAGCTGTCTGATAATGACAAGAAACAAGAGGGGGATGCTGAAAAGGGGTTAACTGAATCAGAAGAGCACAAAGAGGGCGAAGACGACTCCGAAAATACTTACCATGTTGGTGGCACTCCACATGATGCTAGTGAATTGGATAATGAGGCTGTTTCTGCTTCGGATGGGAAGCAATTAGATGAAGACAAAGAAGAATCTGAAGGGGATTGTGAGGAAGCAGATGACACGGAGGACCAACCTGCAGCATCGGATAAGCCCGATAAGAACACTTGTAATTCTGGCTCTGCAGATGCCGAGCATTCTGATGACGAGCTTCTGACTCATGCAAGGATTTTAAGATTCGAATGCTTTTGACTAAGATTGGTGTTTCAAAATGCAGAGCACGTGGAGACAACGGGCAGGAAAGAAATAGGGAGGCTACCTACATTTATGGTGGTGCTGCGCTTTGATGATTGTAATGGAGATAGCAAAATTAGCAGGACAGATCTGTCGACCTGAATATGAATAAATTCGTGTAGGTTTTAGTAGCAGAGTAGCGTAGCATAAATGATAAAAACTATTGGTTCGTATAGTTGCCAAAGCAATGGGTTATAGCAATTGGCTCTAGTTGGTGTTTTTGAGATTTTTACCACCTGTGTACAGTACAGCTATTAGGTCTTGTCCGTTTTTTGTAGCTCAGCAATCATGATTTGTATGTATGCTTCTAAATTGTATTGATTATTGCGTTAAAACGCTCATAACTATGTTGTGCCTACATTCGTACATGCACATGCATCTTCTCTCGGGCGCGCCTGTGCAAGAACGCATTCGATTGTTAGCCATGCTGGTGCAATGCAGCAGCATTGTGTGCTGCTTGGTATGTTAGCAGTCTTTCCTTTTTTATTTATGAGCCTTCGTTGATTAGTTGAACTCTACCTATACGATACAAATCTTGAAATACTTGTCTGTTTAGTACGGCCTGGCCTATGCCTGTAAGAAACAGGAATATTGGCTTTATTTATTTACGATGCTAGATACATACCATAAAAAATTAATAATCATATTGATGAGGCCAATGCAACCTGTAGAACACAAGGTGAAACAGCAACTCTTGGGAGATTATAATTTTTTTTTATTTTTATTTTTCCAGAGAGGAGCGTAGTTGTAACTAGAATATGTATATACGAGTACATGGCATATTTTGATCAATATTCTCCTTTCACTCTCAAGGACCCTCCACCGATCCCAGCCTCCTCTCTCTCTCTCTCTCTCCAAATGTCTGCCCGTTTCTTGAAGTTGATAACCGAACACGATCCAATTGACGACCCTGACCCGAATTCCGAAAATTCAATAGCAGAGAAACCTAAGATGGTGGTGGAGTTGGATTTAGGTAGCGGAAGTCAGATTCTACAGATTCCGCGATTCATCTCATACCAAGATTCCTGCAAGTATTTCGAATATCTCGATCAAAATATCCCTTGGACCCAACCAACTATCCGCGTTTTTGGCCGCTCACATGTCCAGGTTAGATTGCTTCAACACTTCCCTCGCTATGAATCATGGATTAAGAAATTTTTTCTCGTTTTAGGGAATGTGATTCTTCATTATGTGTCAAAATCTTACCTGAATTGCGACAGCCCAGGGATACGTGCTACGTCGCAGGTGAAGGATTGTCGCAGCTAGTTTATAGTGGATATCATCCTCATGCTTATTCATGGGATGAATTTCCACCCCTCAAGGAAATTTTGGATATGGTCAGATTTTCTTCTTCTTCACACACTATACTAAATAACGTTGTTGGTGTTTGGTGTTTTATTGAATGAGGAATGCTTCAATGGTGCAACCCTAGGTCCATAAAGCTCTTCCTGGAAGCAGTTTCAATAGCTTATTGCTAAATAGGTACAAAGGAGGCAATGATTATGTTGGTTGGCATGCTGACGACGAGAAGCTCTATGGACCAACTCCTCAGATTGCTTCGGTTTCATTTGGATGTGAACGCGATTTTCTCTTGAAGAAGAAACCGTGCAAAGGTGCTCCAGGTGACCATCTTCTCGTGCACGCTGTATTTTTTTTTTTTTTTTGCTTTTTTTTCCCCTTTGTTTGTTTATAGGTTTGAAAGACTCATAAGTCCTGTATAAGATTGTTTCGACATTTATGTTGTAGTTGCTATTACATGACATGACATGGTTTATTTTCATGCTATAATCTTTCTTTGCAGAATTTCTTGCGTCTAACTAATCATCTGGGTTGTAAGTCAAGTAGAAGCAGTTAAGTTACCACCATTTGATCTATAATTTTTCTTTTCTCAACGTTTGCACTAACCATCAGGTTCTGAAAAGGGTATCTAGTTTTCCTTAGGATGCTTTTTGTCTACACTTTTATATAGTAAGTGTATGAGCAAAATCAGAAAGCAGACTGTGATTAGCTTTACTTCAAATTCTATCAAATAAAAAGAAGGGTGATGTTTGGAGGAAGGGGAATAAGTTTGACTGCTTTTATTTTATTTTAAAGACAATCACCCCATGCTGGTGTAGGAATTATAAGTTATTTAGCTAATTTTACAACTAACAAGGTATTGCTGGTCGTATTTGTTTTAAGGTGACACTGATATTAATTTTCTCACAGTTAAGTCAGCTGATAGATGTGAGGGGGAACCCCCCAGTAAGAGAGCAAAGAAGGTCAATAACTGTGACCAGCATGCTTTCACATTAAAGCATGGGTCTCTGCTCATAATGAGTGGCTACACACAAAGGGACTGGCTCCACTCAGTGCCCAAACGTGTGAAAGCAGAGTCCACGCGGATTAATCTCACCTTCAGACGCATTGTATGACGGACATTGCACAACTTGGCTATCAGAGGTTTTTGGAGGATGCTAGTTGATCTTGATCTGATGTTGAAATTATTGACCTTTCAACTCCTTAAATGCCTGTTATGACTAGTAACTAACTTCACTTACCACTTTTCATATGCTGAGGATGATTTTTGGCTCAGTATCGTGACAAAATGTAGATACGTTGGCCTCTTCTTGAGTTTTAGGGGATTCTTTGTTAAGCCCAGTGTCAGGTTCTACATTGCTATGGCACCTGATATGATGCCCATCAGTTGCTTCGCTTACAACTGATTTTGCTTTTTATGACGTCCAAGATAAAGAGGCCTAGAAAGTTGTATGAAGGAGCATGGGCGGGTGGAGTAACTACTTGTTGCTTTGCAGTAGAAGAAAGTGGCATTTTGCATGTGATGTTGGTGAGTGACTAGTGACTAGTTAGTTAGAGCTGCTTTCACCAGCAGATCAATGCTCAACGCCCGTGGATCTGAATACATCGTAAATTCATCAAGGGCCAATGTTTTCTTCGTCAATAGAACATGGTGTCGTTTGTTCCTAGTATTTGTACTTATATCGTTTCTTGCATAGGATCAGCATATGTGATAGCACGCACAGTATGTTTTATGTATTATGGCCCAAACAATTGGACATCTTTTATTATTCGGTTGGGTTCGTGGTTTATATTTGTTCTTGGTTAACTTGTGTAGTCTACAGGCATTTTTAATGATGCAGAATCTTAAATTAGTTCTGTATCCACCCCCTTCTCTCTCTCTCACACACACACGCACCCACACAGTTGAAAGATGGTGGTGTTTTTCGAGTTGGGGTGTTGGAGAAGATCTGGAGATCATAGCCGGAGAAGCTAGGTGGGTACTGATAAGGAAGAAGATGATCCAAATGGCTTGCTGAATTGGTTTTTCTCTTGCCTTCTCTTAATAATTCTGGCACGCCACATCATCACCCCATGTTTGTTAAAAATTATTAAACCTTGACTTCTTTTTTTGGTTTTAATTATTGAGAAATCAACTTTTCTTTTGAAACGTATTTAAAAATCAACTTATTGTTATGAAGTTTATCAAAGTTCAGATTATTTTAGCAATTAAGCCCACTAGAATAAAATGGAATTTATCAAGACTGATGGAGATGACAAAATAAGTATTTACTCAAGATTTTCTTTAATTTTTTGGTATTCAAACATTGTACTACCAATTTTCTTGATTTAGTATTGTGGCGTATGGAAAGTTGTTAAATACTTTATCTTTCAACGGCCCATGCCAAATAGATGAAAGCCAATTTTCTACCCAACACATTAATTTTCTACCCTACAGTTTATAAATTAAACACTTCTTAGCATCTTTATTTTTTGTAGAAGCCGATGACAAACACAATTTATTAGGTAAGGGGTGCGTGTATGAGTTGTGAGTCAAAAAAAATCGTAAAAGCAACTATTACAACTAATATATACTTTAGTATGCGCTCTGATTTTTGGATTATACACTGAAAATATGATAATATCAAGAATTAATTATAACTTATAATTTGATCTATTGGCAATTTTCAATTTATAGTCTTAATTTTGATTTATTTTTTGTACAGCCTAAGTTCAAAAAAAAAAAAAAAAAAATCAGTTTATAGCCTCAACTTTGATTTAATTTTTGCATAGCCCAAACTATTTATTTTATCATTTTATAGCTTCAACTTTGGTTTATTTTTTGTATAGTCCGAATTTTCAACTTTTTTCATTTATAGCTTTAATTTAAAAAAATATTCAACTATAGCTAGGAAAAAGAATTTCGGCGGCGAAAGTGTGACTTGAGTGATAAGTAAAATGTGATGAATTTTTTATTTTCCACCTCATTAGAAAATGACGTCTTTTCATATTCATATCATCAAATAAAAGTATCGCTGATATTCTTGTATATAATTCAGACATTTCAAGAGTGTGAATTCTAAGATTTTTCACTTCTGAATGTTTTCCTTTATTCTAAATCGTGAAGATTAACTGATCCTCATTTTAATTGAAGGGGAAGAAAATGAAGCTGTATTTAGATTGTGACATTTTCTTTGACAATGTGGACATGAACAATGTTTTTTTTGTTAAAAAATCCAACTAATTTTACTTATCACTTCAGTCACATTTTTTGGCAATGAATTTTTTTATTTGGGCTATAATTTTTTTTTTCAAAATTAAGATTATACAAAAAAATAAATAAAAATTGAAACTGTAAAAAAATAAAAAATCAAAAGTTTAAATCAAATAAAACAAAATTAAAGCTATAATCTGAAAAAAGTTGAAAGTACGACATACAAAAAATAAATCAAAACTCAAACTGAAAAATGCCGAAAGCGGAGGCTATAAATTATAATTAACCAACGCACTTCTATGCATAAAATAGGTATTTATTTATCTTTCTTTCAGACAGGTCAGTCTGATTGAATCAAAGTTGAAGTTCGCAATTTTAACGGACTTCTCTGCTAACTCTCTTCGATTTCTTGGTACGTGTTCACTTCGATTTTAATTTCCCTTTCTTTTCGGCGGTATGAGATCGTTTCGAGGGTTGTCATCAGTGTCTGACTCTTCATGGAATCTTGAGCTCTATCTTTGTTTCTGCTGTGATTTCTTGCTGTTTTTCTCTACTTCTTGCAAAACACATGTCTACATATATTGATCACCAGTTTATTTAATCTGTTATCTTCTTTAACAATTTTGGTATTTGGGCGTTTTCTTGATTTTTGTAATTCTTGGTACCTCTGGTTTTCGTATCTATTATGTTTCCACTTTTGGAACTGCGAGTGAAGGAGGAACGGTTTTCCTTATTAAGTATGTATGCTAGAGTTTGATCTTTGACATGATCTTTTCATATCCTTCCCCTCTTCGCTTTAACGATTTTGATTTTGATTTTTCATAATTCTACTTATTTCTTGCAGGCTTTCATGGCTTCTGTTGATGATGCTTCTATAATGCCTCAAGGTGATATTATTTTTCTCAACCGTGATATTATAGTCCGCTCCTTTACAGCGTCTTTGTACTCAGTTTGTATCTTCTGTTAGTTGTGTATTACTTCTTCGACCTACTAATTTTTTTCTTTTCCTTTGTCTGTTATCTATTGATAAACCCAATCTGTTCTCTGTGTTTCTGGCATTCACTTGCATTTTCAATTTCGAAACACTAAAATGAGGCTTATGAATTGACCTCAGATGTTTGCATTGTCGGTGTTGCAAGAACACCAATTGGCGGCTTCCTTGGTTCTCTTTCAACTTTGCCTGCTACAAAGCTTGGTTCTATAGCTATTGCATGTATGATCTCTTTGAACTGAATTTCGCTTTCCTGAATGCAGTTTGCAAAAGTTCTTTTCTTAGCTTACTAAAATTCTGTTGTATTTTTGTAGGTGCTCTTAAGAGGGCAGGTGTAGATCCATCTTTGGTGCAGGAAGTATTCTTTGGGAATGTACTTACTGCTAATTTAGGCCAAGCTCCTGCTAGACAGGCTGCATTAGGTGCAGGTATACCTAACTCGGTGGTCTGTACCACTATAAATAAAGTATGCGCATCAGGGATGAAAGGTTGGTCGGCATTTGCATGGTGTTGTTGTTACCAACTTCAAGACACTTTCTGATGATTTTCATTTATTTAATTATTTTTAATGCAGCTACGATGCTTGCTGCTCAAACAATTAAACTGGGTGAGAATGATGTAGTAGTTGCTGGTGGTATGGAAAGTATGTCCAATGCACCCAAGTATATCCCTACGGGAAGGTGAGGATTAAGGTTGTTGAAAATATGCTTATTACAGGTCATTTTAGGAAAATGATTCTGTAGGTTGAGCTTTTTAATATAAAGTTCACTGATGAACACATATTGTTCCCTTGCTGTTGCATCTTGATACTCTATTTTTTCTTACTAATAATTTTTTCTTGAAATAGCTCCTGATCTTGCTTTAGTTATGCTTGATGAAGAACCTTGATCTTTTCTCTGTGTTGGTTTGAGGTTTATCTCTCTACCATTGTAATGCCATGCTTTCTTTAACAGGATAGGCTCACGGCTTGGGCATGATACTATTGTTGATGGCATGCTCAAAGATGGCCTTTGGGATGTCTACAATGATTTCGGAATGGGTGTTTGTGCAGAGCTGTGTGCTGATCAACATAATATAACAAGAGAAGAACAGGTGATTGGGTGTCGCTACATTTTCTAGTTGTCTTCTGTTACGAACCTTTTATTGACACGGAGGGATATTTGTTTATATGCATTGTGAATGCAAGCACTGCATGGTCTCAACTAATTGCAACTGTCTTCATACTCTTATTTCATGCATCTTTTTCGTGGTCTTGTTTTTGTCTCCACTTTATATCAAACCCCCATTTGTACCAGACTACCAGGAGATAACTCTTGTAGTCAAATTGGAATTAGTTTGTTCAATTTGGGAGAATACACTTTACTGGAATAATATGTATTTCAAAACAAAGTAAATGTGTTAGGTTATAGAACAGTTTTTAAAAGGCCTGGAAATTCACTTGTACAAACCTAATCATATTTCCTCTCTTAATTTGTTTGTGATCTTGTTGGGCTGCAAATTCTAAGAAAGTCCTTTTAGTTTGTACATTCTACCTTTAAATTCTTTTATTTGTTTGTAGATGGTATAACACGTGGTTTGTTTCTTAATGTCAACCAAATGGCATTTAATCTTCCTTTCATGGTGTCTATTAACCTCATATGTCCTACTTTTCTCTATATTAATCTCTGCCTCAAATATTATTTTATAATTGTGAAAAGTTCCGTGATTATCCTAATTTACTGTTATTTAGTTTGGACTTCGATCTTAATCAGACTTCCAAGTTATGCCCATTTGCTTCTTTCTAGGATTCTTATGCTATTCAAAGTTTTGAACGAGGTCTTGCTGCAGAATCTAGTGGTGCATTCTCATGGGAGATGGTTCCGGTTAGTCTTCACTTATTTTAACAGAAGTTAACTGTCCTTTCCTCCCTAATGTGGCAGTGTTCTGGTCACCTTATTAAAAAGACTGAATTTTTGTCCTTTCCAGGTTGAAATCTCTGGTGGCAGGGGGAAGCCGTCCACCATCATCAACAAAGATGAAGGTCTAAAAAAGGTGAATAGATAAATTATGAAATTTTAAGAGCTGATGAAATTTAATGATTTTTTTTTAGTATGACTTGCCATTATTTCTTTGTTGAATTTCATGATCCATTTGAATATATATGTTTATGCCCTAAGACATAATTAGAAGCCAATTTGAAATTTTCACGTTCCCTCATTCTTGTGTATTCACTTTAGTTTCATTTCATGAATGCCCACCTCTTGAACAGAAAAGCACATTTTCTTAGATAATGTATTAATTTTGGTCAACTTCGCAATCAAGGTTTTTTGATTTTATTCATTTCATAAAGCTGTTGTTTTTCTTTTATTTGTTGTCGTTGAAATTTTCACGTTCCCTCATTCTTGTGTATTCACTTTAGTTTCATTTCATGAATGCCCGCCTCTTGAACAGAAAAGCACATTTTCTTAGATAATGTATTAATTTTGGTCCACTTCGCAATCAAGGTTTTTTGATTTTATTCATTTCATAAAGCTGTTGTTTCTCTTGTATTTGTTGTCAGTTTGATGCATCGAGGTTAAGAAAGCTCCGGGCAAGTTTCAAGGAGAATGGAGGTTCTGTAACAGCTGGCAATGCTTCTAGTATAAGGTTTGGGTACTCCATGCCTTCCTCTTCTTGTGAGCAGATATCTCGTCCTTCTTCATTTTCTCCCTTACAACCCTAGCAAAGGACCAACAACTACTTTTTTTGGCTAGCCATCTATGGGGTAGAAGAACACAACTAGATACTATTAGAGTAAAAGAGAACAAAACACTAAGTACCCGAAATCAAGAGGAATTGTATTAAAAACCAATAAGAAAGATAACAAACTATCAGAACAGGAACTCTCCCAAGTGATAGTCCCCCACCAGAAGCCGAACAAAGCTGCCCGCAGACCAAATTAACAACAAGGAAAGTAACTAATGAGGAAATAACAATAATTAAACAACAACTCAAAAGGGATCAAATTTTCTGTTGTATATAACATGTGTATATACCTACATAAAGTCACTCTTATGCTACTTACTGTCAATAGATTAGGCACCACATATGGTTTAGCTAGACACTGCATATATCTAGATGAATGTGATCTCTTTTATTGTTGTGCTCTTTAACTTGGTTCATTCACTTGAATGAGTTTGCAATCTACAAGTATTGGTTTATGTGCATTTTTATGATTTCCAGATGCCATTAAGCATTCGGGAATGAGCATTACCTGATGTGGACATTGTCTTGTGCAGTGACGGGGCTGCTGCTTTAGTCCTAGTGAGTGGAGCAATGGCTCTTAAACTCGGATTGGACATTATTGCTACAATCAGAGGCTATGCTGATGCTGCCCAGGTACTCTGAATCGCTTTTTCCTACATTTGATTGGGTTGAAAGGTGCTGACATTAAATGGTTTGGCAGGCACCTGAGTTGTTTACAACCGCTCCAGCCATTGCAATACCGAGAGCAATCTCAAAATCTGGCTTGAAAGCTTCTGATATTGATTTTTATGAAATTAATGAAGCCTTCTCTGTAAGATTCCATGTTCCATTTATATGAGATTAAAGGAGCCTTCTCTATAGCTTATCAAGAAAGTGTTTTAACTTCATTTTCGCAGGTTGTCGCTCTTTCAAATCAGAGGTTGCTCAATATTGACCCTGTGAGTTGTTATCTGATCTCTCCAAGTTAAATAGTTATACTGTATGCAATATAGAACTCTTCTCATTTCTTGTTTGGTCAATTAAAAATGTGCTCATTATAGGAAAGACTAAACGTGCACGGAGGTGGTGTGTCATTGGGACATCCTATAGGCTGTAGTGGAGCTCGCATCCTGGTCACACTCTTAGGGGTATGCTTGCCGCCCTTTAAAACAATTTGGGATTGCCATGATTTTATCTACTCTTCGTCCTGTTGATAAAGTGAAGTGTTCTAACTTTATTTGCTTCTAACTGGTGGTGATTTAGGTGTTGAGGCAACACAAAGGGAAGTTCGGGGTTGCTGGAATCTGCAATGGGGGAGGAGGTGCATCTGCTGTTGTTTTAGAGCTCATAAATAAGCGGTAAGGTTCATAAGTGACTCAAAATCATTTGATTCCTTTTCTTTTGTGAATTATGTATAATAACCATGTGTTTGAAGTGAATGATAACGTGTACTCATCTACTAGTTTGTACATGTATAATACATACAACAATAGGCTAATTTATTCCAGGAAAGGAAATCAAGGAATGAAAAGCTACAATCTATTACAAATATACATTTTTTAACACCCCCCCTAAAGTTGGGCATGACTAATAACAAAGATTTGGGGATGCTTGGGCAATATATCTATTTGACTTTGCATTAGTACATATAAGAAATTCTAAACATATAAAACATGTGTATGCTGCAGGCCTGCGTCAGAGGTGGCACGCTCTCTGCTATGATATCAACTATAAGTTGCCAGCTGCTGCAAAGATAACATCTGCAGATGTTTCATCCAGCCTGGGAGGAATGAGCAGTACCTCCTAAAATAATTATATAGAATTATAGGAATAATGTTCTTATCCCAATGTATTTGTACTGTGTTACAATTCTATCGTTTTCCATCTTTTTAGAGATATTTATCTATTCCAGTCTGGTCTAGTCAAACCTATTGTACCTCCTAAAATTTCTTCTTTAGGATAGTATGATAATGCTATTATTATAATACTTATGTCGTACATGCTTCGTTCTCATGTTATCTTTTTAAAGATCTTTTATCAAATTCTAAAACTCCAACATAGACATCCACTTCTTCAGTAGTGCTGCAACCAGACTGAACGGCGTAAGGTCTGCTCCACTTTCCCACTTCCAAGACTGTCAGTAATACTTCCGCTTGCAGATAATGAACTACTTTGTTATTTATGCGTGCTATGTCCTTTAGCGGACATCCTGTTTAATTGTAGTTGGTACAGTGCCTGCAAATGTCGAACATGCTGAAAGAACAATTGATGTAAGATACAAAAGTGAATCCATGTGTACAACAAGAAGAATGATTGGGAGTACTTGTATTAGAATTCAGCTAAAAATACTGATATGGATCACTGTCGAGACCATTTAATTATAGATCAAATTTGGAAGCATAACTGAAAGAAAGTGCTTCACTTGGTTGGCACATGTTTTTCTCTCCATTTTCTTGTGAATTGTATTTATACAAGTTGCAGATCTATGTTGATATTTGTCATAAATACGGACACCCCCTCTTTGTCTTTTGGCATTTCCTGTGCTGTTTATTTGATTCTCGTGGTACTGATGGTTCGTGTTTTTTGTATTCTTTCTCGTAACATGAATGGTATTGCATAAATGTCAGCAGGTACATGCAATGACTAGATGTTTTGCTAGTTTCTTCACATGGTACGTAATCTCAATATCTTAAGGTGTCCCTGACGGTTGCTAATACAAATTTGTACTTAGTACATGTTTTAACATATACGCTAACACAGCTAAGATAATTGACTGGCATGTGACAGAAGCGGGCATACAACCCTGATCCGTCCGAATGAAGAGGGCTTCAAACAAGGGTAAGTTGATTATTATCACTACCCCATTCAAAAGAATCTGTAATGCACAAGAATCCAAATCTGTGGCTGGCTTCTTGATAATGATGCTTCTGGCGATTGAGATTGATGTAAGGAGATTGAACAGCGCAATTGTTGCTAAAATGATGAACATTGATGAAGCTGCGCCGAATTCCATTATCTCTTGCTCAAATCTTTTAGAAACATCATCTTCCACATTCTTCCCAGTGATTGCAAAATTCAACTTTACGAAGCCCAAGGACCTCAAGATTGTTTGGCAGAATCCAAAAAGATAACAGGTAACTCTCTTGTACAGCCACATTCTCTGATCATTATACCATCCCTTTAGTGTGCCTCCACAACAGAGAAACTCTCCGAGGCTGTAAGTGTATTTTGCTACGAAAACATATGCATATGGTAGAATCCAGTTGCTTGATAACTGTGGCAAAAATCAGTGCATTCTGAGAAGATCAAAAGTGATTGTTCTGAAAAAATCTAAGTGCTGGTACATACCTGTGGAAACAAATTGATGCCCTTCAGAAGACAAAAGGTCGGTACAGTTACATAGTATAATGTAGCTAAACAGTTTGCTCCCCACAGGTTGTAGCAGATATATGATATTTGAAGTTGTACTGGGATCTTTCCACGGCCATATATTAAAGGGCAGTATTTTGATAGGAATATCTGAAAGTGGCCTTCGGACCATCGAGCGTGCTGAATTAATGTACTTAACAGCGTCGTAGGAGCTACTCCCAAGAAGCCTTTCCTCCCTGGGTTAAAGAAGACGGATCTCCATCCCTTGCACTTTATTGATAATCCAGTAACCACATCTTCAACAGGACATCCATACTTGAACCCCATCTGTAAGTTAACTATATTTGTATCAGACTTTGTTGGAGATTGGAGTCGCGTCCTTAATGACTCCCTTTGTACAGTTTCATTTATCTTAATAAAATTTTGCTGTTCTTAGCCACAAAAAATAAGAAAGAAATTCACATGAGGTGTGTATGTGTGTGTTTGTGTGTGCGAGAGAGAGAGAGAGAGAGAGAGAACCTCCTTGCCCCAGGATGAGTTCTCTTCATAGCTACAGTTTGCAAATTTGGCTGTTTCCTCTGGAAGGTTTGCTCTTTCTGGTTCCTGTATCTTATTCACTTGTTTCCAGTTGATGTGAGACCCCTTCTCATACTTCTTCCCAGTGAGAGCATCTCTTCTGTGGAAACAGCCACTGCCAATGTATAGTGGTCCTCCATGTGCATCTAAGGCTGGAAGCTCTAGCTTCAGTTACCAGTAAACCATTCTGGTAAGTTCTCCTTCCATCTATACGAGTATGAATTTATGTAACTTGCAGTGTTATTAACTCTTACCTCATGGGGCACTCTCAAAGAATTTCCATAAAGATCATTCTTTGTGATGTTGTCAAAGTACTGTGGATACTGCACGTAGGCAATGTTATGGCCCTGTTCCTCATCCATGAAGAAGCATAATGCATCTCTCACAGACTGAGAGTTGTTTGAGTAGTGATCGCAATCTATATTGAGAATGATTGGGCTGTTGCTTATCCTAGATGACACCCTTATCTGCTTCAATCCATGAGAGTTATATCCAATGAACTTAAACATTTGCTAGAATAGGCAGAAGAATGCCATAAGCTCATCAGACTTACTAAGGCATTCATGGCTCCTGCTTTGAAGTTATGTGGGTACCCAGGTCTCTTCTCACGTGCCAAATATACGAGCATTGGCAAAGGTTTCCCCTCTATGTCCACTTCCTTGGTGTCTCTCCCGTCAATTAGCACCTGAAACGCCACAAAATGAAATCATGCTAAGAGATGTTCTGCTTAAGTAACTCTGTGAAATGTTTTTATATGAAGATGAACACTGTGTACTTGAAGAATGGTGTGGTGGTTGCTTCTGCTTGCCCCCAATTCCCATTGATGAAGTCCTTTGTGGTGCTTCATCCAGTTGTCAGGAACTCTCCCTAGCTTCATGATGTCAATTATTTTTGCCTCCATTTTGTTATACAACTTCTGTTGAGAAGGAAAACGATAAAGAAGATGAATATAAATCAGATTTCGAGTTGATGTCAAGAATTGGGTGCATTACAGACCTTGACTTCCCTCCATTCTTTGGCCAAAGTAGGATCATCACTAGGTACTTGGTTAACAGTAGAGAAGTAAGCATTAGGCGCCCGCAGCTCGACATTGAAGCTCCTGCAAAATGGCAGCCATACTCTGGAGAACTTTGAAGCTTCATAAAGAGCGTAGAACACCAAGTCAGAGAACCCGTCATCCGAAAGATACACGTTGAGCTTCTCCGGAGGGTAATCATATGCCATCACCGACAGCAAGGTGTCGGCCACCATTAGTGGTGGCTCCAGTTGAGGGTCGGCTGTGCTTACAAATATGTCCACGCTTGGAAGGCCGTCCTCGTATCTGCATGAAAAGCTTTTCTGTCAGTTATTCATATCTGCAGGTTTGGTTTGGTTTTGTTTGGTTTTTGTTTGGTTTTGTACCTACGGGAGAGCCTGTCTTTGAAGGTGTGACGGAAGACACCTCGATATCGAGCAAATTGAGTGATGATCCAGTAGATGATGAACCAGAGTTCTGCCATGGAAATACCAGTCCATGTCCATCTTCTCAGTCCATTTTCTTGTGGGAAGTGCATCACTCTGTGGATGCATATCAATGATATGCCGACAGCCATAGAAAGCGCGTAAAACCAGTAAACACCACGCCATTTGGCTGCCTTGCTCTCAAACAGTGGAATGTAATCGTTTTTCTTCATTTCCTCTCTCTCTCTCTCTCTCTCTCTCTCTCTCTCTCTCTGTTAATTGTGCTTGGAAAGTATGGACAGTAGCTGTAAATTTCCTAGTTTATCACCAATGTTTTTCTTTTTCTTTATAATTCAATCAGTAATGTCGTTTTGTGTAAGTGGTGTGATGAAGATTGAATAGAAAATCAAGTGTTAGCATGCGTGGTGATATTTCTGAAAGTTATCTTTATTATGTGATGTGGATGACTTTTCTGACAAGTGAGGAAAGATGAGTTATATTTTAGCATAAACTCTGCAAGTCAGTTGCGTCTAAACTAGTATGACTAAAACAATTCATACTTGTTTATTGGGAAGATTGGCCCATGACCCATTGCTGGATTTGAAATTGTTGATATCCAATTATATATATTTAAATGTCTGCTCCACTTAAACTATATTATTTCAAGTGACAAAGTTGTCCCTGCATTAAATTCTTTTAAACAAAAATATATACCTCTCCGTTTTTATAAAAGTATTCTCCGTTATCAAATTATACACACTAATAAAAAAAAAAAAGTTATCTTATAATTTTATTAATTATTATAATAAATACATACATAATACTAATAATCAAATTATAAAAGTATTAAAGAATGATAAATAGGAAGGATATCATAATTTTATTTGCAAATTTTAGAATGATATACTTACGGAATAAGAAATAAATTAAAAAATGATATGTATAAAAAGACGGAAAGAGTATATATATAATAATACAAGTTCAAAAATATAAAATTTTACTACTGTGTCGTCAGTCATTATTGGAGTTTTGAAAGAATATATGAAGATAATTCAGCTATTTCCTCAGAAATATTGATTCTTAATGGAAGAATCATAGGAATGAGAATTAATATATGAAAAGTCATTTTCTTTATCAATCACCTCCTTGCTCACTCCAGCTTTTCATGGACATGTATTTTTACTTTTCAAAATACACAGCCATCCTTCTTCATGAGATTTTTGCAAAAGCGAGGGGTGAAAATGTTGACATATTATATGATAAAAATTGTGGACATTCAAATACATTTAATTAAAATTCATTAATTCTCAATTAGTGTTTATTATTTTTCTTAATGTTAAAATTTATTGATCACAATGAAAATTAAACCATAGCATATGTATCATAATTAAGAAGATAATCTAACTTAATTATATATTTAGTTTACATGATTAAAATCGTGATAGATAATCTGGCCTACAATAATCACTCAATTGGATGAGTATTTTATCAATCCAAAACTAGAATAATTATTTAATCATTCTCCAATCTATGATACAATTTTTTTAAAAATACGCTCACAAAAATTATTTTTAATTTTGTTTGCCCTCAATTTATGCATTTCGTGCATGATTATAAAAAATAATCATACATGTTTTCTTATTTTTTGCATTTTAATTATAATCCTTTAATTTATCCTATACTACAATCAATCAATTCAAACACAAAACTAAATAACCCGAATAATTCAATCATACTCTATCTAATCAATCTTATCTATCATATTCACCAAACCAAATGCGATCATAGTATAACATTTTTTAAAGATTGTACAAGTTGACAAGATATATTTGTAAGCAAAAAGGAATACAACGTTATCTATGATCTTATCTTACGGTCAAAAATAGAAATGATGGGTGAAAAGGAAAGGAGGAACACAATGACAATGAGCAGAAGATAGACTGAAAATGGGGGCATTTTCTTCGGATTTCCACAAAAGACAAATGGAGGTCAATAAGAAGGAGCAATATATCTCCAACATTTCATCATACCCACCTTTTTCTTCCTTCAATTCCTCTGCTTTTCTTCAACAACATCATAGCAGAGGAATATAGGAAACAAAAGAGCATACATTCATTCTGCACTTCTCTGCTCTTATTCTTACACAAATCGCTCCGATCGCCTTCTTCCTCGCATACTCTTGGACAAAAATCTGTTTCGAGGTTCATCAATCGCAATCTTCATTCATTCATTCATTAGGTTGGTTCAATTGGATGCGGTCTTAGTTTTCAATTGATTTTGAATTGCAGGATGAGAGATTTAGTGATAAAAACGCGGGAAGCCGCTCCGGGGTCCCCGCTGGCTGGAAACTCTCCTCGAGCAGATGTAGGAGAGATCGATACGAGGGCGCCCTTCCACTCCGTTAAGGATGCCGTGTCTCTATTTGGCGATGCAGGGTCGCCCAAGCCCACGTCGGCGACCATGGCCAAGAAGAAAGCCGAAGAGGTAAATTGCAAACGCAAAATGTAACATGAAATCTCGTGTCATTGCACGCATGTTCTAATTCATGGTGCAAATGCAGGGGTTGCTCGAAGTAGAGGCGCAACATCACCTGATGGTGAAGGCACGGCTATATTACACCCATCAATTGCGAACCACCGAAGCCGCGAAAGCACAAGCTCTGCGCGAGCTGCAGATGGCCGATAAGACGCTGGAGCAGCTCAAGAACAAGCTTCAAGCACTCACTGATTCCAAGCAAGCGTCCATCACAGCTACCAAAGCTGCAGAAGTCCGAGCAGTGGAGTTGGAGGAGGAGCGAGCACACAGAGCGCAGCTGGGCAACGAGATATGGAAGTCCGTCCTCAATAACGAGCAGGAGCTTTGCAAATCCACCACAGCAGAACTCATGGCTTGCAAGGAGGAGCACGCAAATTTGAGACAGGATTATGATGCCGTCGTGGTGGAGAGACTTGCGATGATCCAGAAAGCAGAAGTAGCCCAAGAGGAGCTGCAGAAGAACGAGACGAGGCAGAGCCAGCTCATGAAGGAAGTCGAACAACTGCGGCAGACATTCGATCAGGTGAAGGCGGCCTCGCTCGAGGCCGAAGAGGAGTACATGAAGCTCATTGTGGAGAAGGAAGAGTTGTTGGACAGTCATAAACTATACAAGGAGCGCGTCCAGAAAGAGATCAAGCGCTTGGAAGAAGAATACATGCCTACCGAAACTCTCCAGACGAAGCTCGATGAGACATTGGAGGCGATCAGAGTTCTGCAAGAACAGCTGCACGACATACAGTCCTCAGATCTGTACACGATCCGGCAGATGGCCTCCGAGCTCGACAGCGCCAAAAGGACGTTGGAAGAAGCTGTGGCAGAAGAAAAATCGCTCCGAGCTTCTATTGTTTCGAATACAAAGCAACTGGAGGATGTGAGGAGTGAGCGCCCAGTAGCAGAGAAGGCGGCGTCGGAAGCAGAATCGACCACTGAGCAAATGCAGGGCGATCTAGAGAAGAGCGATGCTGAGCTCGAGAAAGCTAAGTCAGGATGTGGTTTCATTATGCAATCTTGTGTGGAGAAGCTTCTAGAAGAGGCTGAAATAGCTAGGCATGAAGCAGAAAACAATAAGAAGAGTGCTGAGTTACTACGCGAAGAGGCCAGAGCAGCAGCAGCTGTGACCCAAGAAGCAGACGAAAAGCTCAAGACAGCGTTGAAGGAAGCTGAAGAAGCCAAAGGTGTAGGGAGGCTCGCAGAGGAACAAATCCATTACTATCAGTGTCACGATGATGCAGAATCACACAGTTCAGGATCGACTAGGAGGATCAGACTGTCAGTCGAGGAGTTCGACTCTATGAACAAGAAGATTAAGAAATGCACAAGTAAGGCCGATAAAGAAGTAGCCAATGCCATTGGCCAGGTAGAGGCTATAAATGCAAGAAAGAAAAAAAATTCAGAGAAACTGGAGGCATTGTTGAAAGAGAACGAGGCCTTACAGTCGGAAATCAAGGAGGCTCTCAAGACAGCAGAAATGGCAGAGGCCGCCCGGAGGTTAGTTGAGACCGAACTCCAGAAATGGCGTCAAAACGAACACAGTGAAGCTGCAAAAGCGAAATAGTGATCAGTACATAGGTTTTTGGACATGAGGGTACATATTCAGGAAAGCAATAGCAAATCGCTTACTTGATAGAGAAAAAAATGGAGAATAATGAGACAACAAGCATACCTGGTCAGCATATCCATGAGCTAAAGCGCATAACGAGAAGCGCTAGCCACATCTTGATCAAAGATGCATAAGATTGGAGCCAAGTTTTTCTACTCCTCAGATTTAAGAAGCGCATGTTTGAGATTTCTAACTACTTACTACCTCAAAAATCAAATTTTCCTCTCTAATTACTTAAATTTTATATTAATACCTGTGAAAGTACTATTAGAATAAGCCATACTTCATATATTGTCTCCACACATTTATACATAAATGCATGCAACATATTGCGAACGGCTTAAAGATGAAGTCGGCCGGCTCACATATGAAGCGCATGCATCAAGTTTTTATCTGTTCCCAGTGAAACATGTACTGATTTTCAGATGCTACATAGCAAATACTAAATAGCTACAGATAGTCAGAATACAAATAACAAGAGATTACAAGCTTCAAAAACGGAGATGAAGAGTCGTATACCACTTCTTATCATTGATGTTCAAGTCCTCCAGATATTTGGAAATCTCTCTAGACCCTCAAATTCTCTAATTCAGATTCCAGAATCTTGGCAATATCTCCCTCACTAGCATTTTCGGGTAAAGTAACATGCACAGAACCCTGTTTTACCGGCGCAACAGGTGCACGATCCAAGGAGTGCTTCTTGATGTAATCATAAAGTTGTTGGTGGAATGGATGGTCCAAGGTAAAGCAACTGTCAGCATTCTTGTCCAA
>JAYDZE010338597.1:0-17955 GCA_034509125.1 Monilaria moniliformis | reverse complement strand
AATGAGTTCTCACCAGTTCTAGCAGTATTCACAATGTGCTGAGCTTCTTGCTCTGCAGATAACAAGAGTTGAATCCCATTCTGGCTACTGCTGGCTGCCATATTTACAGAACTTGAAGAAAGGCTGCACCGACGAAGAGAAGCATGTTAATGTACATCGAGTACCACTAGGAAGAAGCAACACAAAAACTCAAAATCCGACATGGTAATATTTGCTTCCAACATCGACAAGAATATGGTACTCTATACAACTACAAGGACCGCGTGTTTATTTTTATTACCGAGCTAACCTACATTATAGATTTTGATAAATCCTCTTTAAGCTCAGACTAAGACTACCACCAAATTTAATTCCTAAGAAGAGCTATTATCCCATCCCCGCCTCGTTATCAAGTTTGCACGTTAATTTCCACCACTCAGTCCGGATTGAATTGCCATCTCTAAGAATGTAGCACACAATTTTTTATACAGGAATTGCATTGCAGTCTCAGCCTAGTTAGCATTGTCTAGCTCATTCATCACTTACTGTATACAAGAAAGCTCAGATTATAAACCCTAGATGTGATCCCAACACGTGATACTAGATTTCACCAATTTTCTCCGCACGTTTACATTTTAATTATAGAAGAAACAAATTCAATTATCCAATTACAAGACAAGACCCCCAAAAAGAAAACACCAAACCCTTGAGCAATCCATGATTTTGCTAAATCAAGTTACGCAATAAAGATTCTAAATATACTATTTCAATAACAAAAAGAAAGAAAGAAAGGGAATGGATCCGATCCTAGAACCAAGATTGTGAATATAGCTCAGAAGGAGAATCTAACTTTCCCTAGTAAGTATATACCTGCGTGGGGCAGATCGTCCTCGGAGATAGTAAGCAGAAGCAGCAGCAGCAAAAACCGATGATTATTGCAACGATCGTTAGAAAAAAAGTGGCTTTTGAGTTGGAGGGTAGAAACAGAATTTGGAAGAACGTGAGAATGGGAGTTTGACTTTGACCCACCAAAGAAACAAAAAGGCAAAAAAATTTCTCCAAAATATGTCTTTCGATTATTTATTTATTTATTTATTAAAAACTTGCACATATTTCATAAGTTTTTTCTTTTTGCCTCGTTAGTTTGTTTATTCAAAAACCATGTTTGTAGAATTTTCAATATGTTTGGTATTATCACACGCAAGGATTTTTTTTTATAACTATTACTACTATTATTATGGTGATTTCAGAATTTTACATATCTCAACACATATATACATAGGAGTATGGATCTAGTGAGAACTATATTTTAAGTGAGAAATAAAAAAAATATGAATAGACACATAAAATTCATGAATAAACACATAAAAGCCATGAATAAGAGATGAACAAACAAAATATAAACTTTTCGCCCCTAATGAAATTTGAATCAATGTGCTGCATTTATCCAACGAACAGATACACTCACCATAGATCTTCGTTATTGAAGGATTGAAAATTATTCTCATTTATCACTAATGACAACTGGCATTTACAACTTTCCGAACCATCTCCCATAAACATTTTCAGATGTCTCAAAACATAGAGACCTGTATTTATCATGTTCACCTTGTCAATTATTTTCATCTTTATAACATGCACTTTTGAATATGTCATCGATTTAATCTTGATATCCTTATTTTGGTGCCATTGATAATTTGGTAACAATAGACGTTGTGAGTCATCAACATCATTGGCCGACTATTACTACACAAACTTTTTAAGTTACTCAATTGTGAAGATGTACGATAAATGCATCTACTTTGTTGAATGAATGTGAATCTAAGTTCGAATCCTAAATTTGTCATTGATTTGATCTTGACAAATAATATACAAACTTTCCTTTTCTAATGAAATTTGAATCTGCGTACTGCATTCGTCCAATAAAGAGATACATTCACCTTAGATTTTCGTTATTGAAGTATTGTAAATTATTCTCATTTCTCACCAAAGACAACTGACATTTCCAACTTACAGAACCATCTCTCATGAAGGTTTTCAGATGTCTCAAACCACTGAGACCAATAACTATTGTGTTCACCTTGTCAATCATTTTAATCTTGATGACATGCAGTTTTTGAAAGAGGGATTAAGTGTAATAGAATTGACTAGGTGGTAGAGTGGTGGAATGCTTCTTTCTTTCACTTTTAAAGCTTACCTCTATGGAACAATATGTTACTATTGAACACATAAGAATTAAAATCTTAGATCAAAATACTATGTATATATGGATGGTATGAACTGCCCAAACAAGAATTCTTGAACATCGAACTACCAATTTAGATATTCACGACTAAGAAGTATTGAATTCTCTATCGTATAGGCTCTGATAGGAGAAGAAATGGTGGAATGCCTGCATTTCACCACCGTTTACAACCAAGTAACTACTTCTGTGTGAAATATTGTAGCAAATTAACAACATAACACATTAATTGACTCAACATAAAACCGTAAGAAAAATATATAATAAATTAGAACTGAAGATTCATGCAAGACGATAGCGACATGACAAGATTACACCAAACTACCACCAACACAATTTGTTAAGGACTAATTACTTAACTGACATGACACGATTTATACAAACATAGAATGACTCACAAAGGCGACACAACTTCATTTCTATTGATACAATGAGATAACAACATGATACTATTAAAACTTAATTGTATTTTTTGCAAGACACAAACCCCAATTATAATAATAATAATTATTATTATTATTATCATTATATGTTCTGTTATACAAAAATGGTACAAATTCGAAATAAATACAATATGAGATTATCATATCTTTATCGTATATATCAACAGTCCACACGATAACGACACTCACGGAACTTAATTTATTTTATGTGTATTCGTGACTTCCTTTTATATCTTGTAAAAAATTATCTTAAAACCCTATAATGGCAATTCTATAATACAAACCCCTATAAATCACTATAAAAGCAATCAGATAGTATCCCATCACTCAACTTGCAACAGAATAAAAAATAAAAAACTCCCGATCAAATAATGGCTGCAAAACAGTTAGTTTTAGCAGTTGTTTTCTCCTTATTTCTGCTTCCTGCATCGGGATTTCCAAATCGAAGACAGAAATCTTTAGCCATAATAAAGGAGATAAACAAAAATGGTCCATATTTGGGGCTAATCACAGTTTACTCTGCTGAAGAAGATGCTTTCTTTGCTACTGGTGCCTTCCAAAATGACTCAAGATACCCCTACGTTGACCTCTCAGGCAAGTGCTCCTAATTCTCTTATCTCACTATTATCGATGCACGTATTTATTTATATTGATCGTATTGGAATAGCAGATGAAACACGACGTTTTGCAATAGAGGAATTCAATTGCTTCTAACTTCTAACATAGCTTGTTGGATTTGCAGGGAGGCGATTTAGAGTGGGGAGGATAGAGGGCAAGAAAGTCATTTACGTGAGGTGTGGAATCGGAATGGTAATATTTTTATATTTATTTTTATTTTATTATTTTTGCTGCTACTAAGCGTAAAGACCTTATTTAAAGTCAAAAATGGATTATGCAAGAGGGTTTATGTAAAAGTTAGGCATAACTTGGCCCTCTAATTAAGGCGTACAATTAATTTGTTGTATAATGTAGCGACGTGCGATTTTTTAATACATTTTTCATGATATTTTGTTTATTTAATTATTCATTTACATACACATTTGACAGCTCATAAGTAACATATTAGACTACGATGTGGAAATAAATATCTAAAATGGCTGTGGTTGAATGATTGGACAAAAATAAAAGACAAAATATTTGTGGGGGTCGGCTTGAAACTTTTAAGTATAGTAATTAAATTTAGCAATCCACATTAAATTCTAATTAAATTCGAATTATCAAATAATAAGACTGGCCCCGCAGGAGCATGGCTCAAAAATCATATGTTGCGAGAAGATGATAGTTTAGGTGTAGGACTAAAGTAAAAAAATCATTTTTAAAATATAAATTAGGTATCATTTTCAGCATTTAGATCGTGAAAATTTGTAGTGTGTTCATCACTTGTTGAATGAATTTGTGGTTCTTGGTTCTAATTTGAGAGTGGAAATTCTTTTTTTTTTAATTAATTATTTTTTCACAACAAAATTCATCATATTTCACAAAAAACTCCAAAATGGATCGATCCATATACATAAAAGAGGTCCGACATTTGTTGTATTGCAGATGCAGCATTCACCTAATTAATCAACAAACAAATTAGTGATAATAGTAGCAAAACTGTATGTTCATAATTTATATATTATCACTAATTTATTTGTTGATTACTTGATTAGGTGAATGCTGCATCTGGAGCACAACAAATGTTGGACCTCTTTCATGTGTATGGACTGGTCCATTTTGGAGTTTCTGGCAATACAAACAGCTCCTTGTCAATAGGAGATGTCGTCGTCCCTAAGGAATTTGTCAACACTGGCCTTTGGGATTGGATGGTAACTAAAATATTCAGTCTCGTATTTTATTAAATCAAATACGTATGAAGTTATTGGCCCAAACACACTTGGATACACCCAAACACATTACATTTTCACTAATTAAATCTTAATTAACGATTAATAAACACTAATTAGATATAGTTAGAGTGAATGCACCGTATTTTCGGATGCACTCAAATTTTTGTCTAACTCGATTAAACGATTATGTATGGTTAATAAAATCTTGATTTTGAATTCGGACAGACAGCCAATGGGACAGTTCCAATAAAAGACATAGCTAAATTGGATGCTAAAGATTATAATGTGCCAAAAAGAGGAAATAATTCTCTGGGGCGCATTGCTTATAGATCAGAGCGATTCTATTCCGAGGCAGGAGAGCCCAATATCCCTCAAGAAAAGGTGTGGTTTCAAGTAACCAGCAGTTGGCTGCAACTAGCCACAAGCCTTCAGGTGAGATCTAAACGGCATCGTTTTGCCTTAATTTACTATTTTAAATTACATAACATTGTTCGGTATTTACATTATCCACACCTTTTAAAAATAAATTAACGATCATATTAATTAGAATGATGAGTTTATCCTACTTATTTAATGGTATACGTGCACTATTTTTATGGGAATGTTATTTATAGATGATGTACTTAGGTCAAACCTAAATAAGTAGTTAATTAGATTTCTTGAATTTTGTGTGTGGCATATATATACAGGGGATAGAATTTGAGAGATGTGTGAATTCTACCTTATGCCTTGAAACAAAGCCAAAACTTGTAGTTGGAGTGAGAGGATCCACAGCCAACATATTTCTTAATAATGGAGATTATAGAGATTTCCTTTTCCAAACTTTTGGGGTTTCATCTGCTGATATGGAGAGTTCTGCAGTAGTAATGGTAAGTCACCTTCTATTTCTATTTCTATTTACATTTACATTTCCATGTCCTTTTTAAGTTTTAATTCTCTTTTTTTTTTTTTTTTTCTTTCTAAGATTGAGTTAACTAAATCAATTTTCAAAATATAATAGTATTTTTTTAGTGTAAATTGACTGTTCAATCATTCAAATCTTAAAGTTTATAGGAGTACTACTTTTTCGAGATTTTGAATTGTTAGATAATTGACAAATAGCTAAAACCTTGAGTTACCCGATGGTGTTATTGTAGACAAGTTTTTCAAATGGCTACCCGGTGATCGTCATTCGCGGCATGTCCGACCTAGCTGGAGGGCAAAACGGCGAAAACGACATCTATCAGTTTGAGTCCCTTGCTTCTACAAACGTAGCGAAAGCAGTCATCCAATTCATTAAGTTGTTATCAAGACAATCGCAGCAATATTATTAACATGTGAGAGATTCACTACTTGTAAGATTTTACAATAATTGGTCTGAATAATCTGGTTATTTCAACGAAATGTTTATTGATTTTAATGAAACATAAAATATGATGTTAAAGAAAATGTGGGAGCAGTATGAATTAAATATGAACATAGTGACGCGTTTCTATAATAGGTATGATTTGTGTGGGGTAATAACAGCTCCTAAAATTACGTGATCAAGCTGTTCTACTCAATTTAATATTTGCTGGCAAAATAATTCATACTAGCATATACGGGTACTATTACGTTATATACGTGACATGTGCATAGGGGTGAGCAATACATCCGAAATCCGAATATCCAATTCAAACCAAACCGAAATTTAAAATTTTGTTCGGATTTTCGATTCGGTTCGGATTACATTTTTGGCAAATTTCGGATTTTCGGATCGGATATATTAAAAATCGAATAAAACAAAAATCCGAAATATATTTTTAGTAATATATATATATGTATATATATATATATATATATATTCTAATTAAGACCTTTAATTTACACTCTTATTACATAAATATTAAAACATGATATTTTATATACTACCAACCTTATGGTATTAATTTAGAAAAATTATTTTATAATTTTTAGATTTTTCATATTTTCGAATTTCGGATTTTCGGATTTTAGGATTTTTGATAGCTTTTTTGGATTTTTTATGCAATTTCGGACTTTCGGTTTGAATCGGATTTGGAAGTTCGGATTTCGGATTTTCGGATTCGGATTTTCGGCTAATTTGGTTCAGTTCGGATTTAATTTTTAGGAAATTTCGGATTTTCGGATCGGTTCGGATTAGGCAAAAATCCGAACCGAAATCCGAATGCTCACCCCTACATAAAACTGAATTCTTTTGTCAAAAAATAATATGTATGTTTAATCAGAAACTTCCTAGCTATCTATACAACAAGTAAATCTTCTTTTGTCATAAAATAATATATATGTTTAATTAGAAACTTTCTATCTATATAACAAGTAAATCTTTTATATTTATCTATTATGTGATTAACTGCTCAACTCATAATATCAGTTATTAATATAGATTATATTTTTGTGTGTATTTTCCACAAATGAATTTCTAATAGTGGTATCAAAGCTCCGGGATCAATTTTTAATTGATTTTGTATTCTAATTAGTCATGGATTAATTTTAGAAATTTAATTTGTAATTGATTTTGAAAACCGAAAATAAATTTTGTAATTAGGCTTTGGGAAAATTGAAATTGGATTTCGAAATTGAACAATGGCGGTTTGATTTGTGCCACTGGAATCAAGTATCGGACTTCTATTTTGCGGCCACCGGTGCGACAAGCCGCCGGTACCGGCCGATGTAGCCTAGGGTTGTGCTGGTGCGGCATTGGGGCAAGCAAAGCTCGCCGCGAGAAGCGGCAGCTACTATTCACCCCGACGCAGACGGTGAGGATGGGGTTGACGTGGGTGGCCCGAGGGGAAGGGGTGCGAATCTCGGCCGCGGGTGCAGTGCGAGCCCATCGCGACCACCCACGCGAAGCCTGCCACTGCGGCGTTTAGCTCTTCCGTCGTCGTCTAGGAGACGACAACTAGTCAAGGTCGGCGATGGGCGCGAGCTGGGTTGTGGTTGTGCGTCAGTCGACGTCTTGGAGACGACAATCGACGACGGATGGAGACCGGCTTCTTATGGAAGAAAACCGAAGTTTTCTGTTGAAAAAATCCTACCGCCGCGGCATCATGATTGTCGGGCATCTACGGTGGCGGTGGAGGATGGTGATGGTGGCCGATGTCGTGGCGTCGTTCGACGGCGGCGACAAGAGAAGAAGGATAGGGCGGCGGCGGCGGCTGTGCTGACACAACTGCAAAACCTAGCTCGTGCGGTCTGGGTTGGACTCCTGGTCGGGTGCGTTTTTGCCGGTCAGTTTTGAATAAGATTCGTGGCCTGATGGGTTTTGGTTATGTCGTTGGGCTTGCTGTTGTTTAGGTCTTGGTCTGCTGGGCATTTGTCTTGAGGCACCTGGCTGCTGCTGCTGTTCATTCACTGTTCCAAAAGTGTTATGGGTTTAAGTGTAATAGTCCCATTTGTGGGTAGTTATGCAATAATTAATATATATATATTTTATTAATTTGAAATTAATAATATTAATCACAACTGCAGAAATTACATATTAATTAGATTAATAAATTTGAATTTAATATTATTATTTTATATAATAATATTAAATATATTTTAATATTAATGCAAAATTAATATTAAATGTATATGTATATTAATTTGGAATTAGTATAAATTATTTTATATTATTAATTTAGAATTAGTAATATATAAATCTCAACTACATGAATTAATTTATTAATTGGATTAATAATTTACGATTTGTTGTTTTTATTTTTGAAATAATAATAGTAAATGTATTTTGCCGTGAAAGTAGGAAATCATTATGCACATAATCTTCCCACAAAGTTCAGTCCATTATTCTGAACAAAGATTCAATTTTTGCAGTTCAATTGACATTATTGCAGAAAATCAATGATTGAAGATATTTTCTGTACTCATATCATCTTCTCCGTCGAAATTTGTGTTTCAGAGCCTAATATTTGAGTTCGCCAGTGCATTAAGCAAGACTGAGAGAAGGATCTTGACTGCCAACCATCCGTCTTCATCGATGGGTAAGCAAAATTAGGAAAACAAATCATGTGTCGATTCGTGTGGTTATGTATATCAGTTGTTATAGACTAACATTGTTTATGACGGTGGTATAATTATAATGAGCTATTGTGACTGGAATGATGATATGATGAAAGATGAATAATGAGATTATATGCATTTTTCAAAGATTTACATTGATCTGCGTTAAGATAACATGTAAGCTGCGTAATGATATGGTACATGCTCTGATATATTTTTTCTGATGATATTGTCTTCGTTGTATAGTGATGAACTGTAATTTGTGTGATGATATTGTAATATCTAAAATGATATAGAATATGAGATGATTTTGAATTATGATTCTGCATTTACCTAGCTTTTATAGTAATGATGCTATAAGTTTACTATAATGATAATATGTATTCTTAGTAATGATATTTTTTTTTCTTTCGTATAGATTTGGTATATGATGTATGACCACACTGACTAATGATATTCTTTGTTTAACAATGATTTCATTCAATCTATGCAATGAAAAATTATTCATGTTACAAGGTGTAAAAGACAACGTTTGATAGAAGATATCAATTACGATAGTGACATTCCCCTTGTACGACTGATGGGTTCCAAGAGGCCCAGATCCTCGCAAACTTTGACCCAATAGCTTTGGTTCCAAATCTGCGCGTGTCGAACCTCACTGCACGAGCATAATTATCGTAAAAACCAGTAGCGTCATCCAATGTTTTGAATCTTTTTACCAATAGAAGGCTCCAGATCTTCTTCGCATACAAGCACGTAAGAAACTGCAGTGGAATATACAACAATTGTTAATATTATGGATATCTAACACACATATCATTATTATTCAATTATGGTATCATTTACATTGTTATTTGTTATCAGTATTCACGTGAATATAATGCCACATTGGTATAGTTTAAGATCACTCACTAAATGCATAAACTATAACATAAATCAACTTATAATATGTTATCGTAACTTTTATTATATCTCATTCGTGTGACATGTGTGTAATCATTACAATATTGTCTACCATAGTATGGCTTTAAAGGGTATACCCTCCCTAAATTATATCATTTATGGGCATGCAATATGTTATTCATATATACAGTGTGTATCATTACAATATTTAAAAATAATGTCCGAAAATAACTTAAACATGCGTAACAACGAAGTATTATCATTATATAGTGTATTATGAATCAACATATAGATTAATATATGTAATTGAATTGCAAAAATTGAGGTACAACAGCTGTATCTATTCAAATTATAAAAAAAATCTCTAATATATCATTATCACTTTTGATATGTTTCATTAGTATATGACATATACATCATTATAGTTTAAAAGTCAATGACCAAACAATTAAAAACTGACCTTTATTATCATAAGACTCAAAACTCATAGTCAAAATGTCACTTACCATAAAAAACGGAAGATTGGAAATAAAACCCCAGTTCATAAATCACGGGTTTTTCCATTATATAACGGAAAGGTTGGAAATCAAATCTCTTTCCATAATTTTCGTACATTAGATGCAAAAAATGTGCGATTGTGATAAGTTTTTAGTTCTCCAATAAGAATTGGTTCGAATATGATTATCTCTATATACATATATATAGGAGGCACAATAACAACACAATTATGATACGAATCCGACACGACATTACAGTCACACAATAACGACACGATTTATCCCTAATTAAAGTAATAAAAAATAAAAACTTAACCCTAACTAAAATAATAATAAAAAATAAAAAAAAGGAATAAAAATAACTAAAATAATAATATCAATTATTAACGGGTTCTCCAAAACCGATCCGAGTCCAATCCGAAATTATCTTGTCCTTATCGGGTCGACCCGATAAGAACACAAACCCAATAAGATTTTACACTAACCCATTAATTTTGTGTGTGTTCGTGTGAGAATTGTGTTGAAAAGACCATTTCAAGCAAGTGAGTTATTTAAATGGCATGACATGGGTATAATATAGATGACTAAACAAAAGTTAGTGGGGAGATAAAAGAAAAGGTATTGAAACCTTCTTTTCCATGTGATGCACGAGCTTTTAATTTTCTTTATTTTTTCCAGTTATAAATAAGTTATTTGAAATGAGTGAGTCTCAAAAACATATTTATTTAGTGGCGATTAGTACTGCGTTTGGCCAAAAAAAAAAGCTCTAATTTATGGGACATGAAAGGAAAATAATGCACACAAAACTATTTAATGGACAAATATTGCACACAAAGTTATACACATACATTTAGGTATTCAAAAGTTTTTTTTTTCTTATGTTTCAATTAATACTTTTTCAGTATTTTGTTCTATATTTGTGTATGCTCAATAAAATAACCGATACTGATATTAATATTTAGCTATTCGTGCAAAAGCTCAGTAGATAATTTGTTGCTCCCACTTTTGGTATCAATTAACTCATAAATTGAGGAAAGTGTGTGATGGACAAAATTGGTGCAAGTTGGGTCACAATTAGACAACTACTTGGCCAAACCTATAATCAAAGTCACAAAAACATTGCTTCTTTGATCATGAAATTTCTACAATCTTATAATGGACAAACCAACAAAATTCACTCTTGAATTTGACTTGATTTTGGGCTTCAAATTGGACTTGAAAGGGAAATTCTTCCATTAACAATATATCTAACTCAAGATACTAGAAAGGACATTGAGAAAAAGAAGAAGGCAACGTTAATAAATACCAACTAACACAAACAAACAAGCAATCTTATATATTTTCATTTACCAATTATACTATTTTCCAAACTTATTTAGACAAAAAGTAATTAAATAACCAAATCGATTAGAAAGGAGCAGTCAGCACTGTTATATTTGCTTTCTACAAATATGTTGAATCAACACTAAACAATAGTAGTTCTTAGCATGTGATATAGCTTTATATCATATCCCTTGTAATGTACGAATCGAGTCATCCAATGGACTGTACGTCTATATAAATTTATTAATTATCAAATAACAATTATCTGTTCAGGCTATCAACATTGCTATATAGGAGTATTATTATAATTTTTATCACTAAAAGGGAGTTTACTTTTGATGATGAAATGAATTCACAAATATAATTTAAGTTAATCTCTCATTATTTTGGTAGATTAATTAATTTAGAATTTATTTGACTAACTTATTCTTTGAATATTTAATTTTATATTTTATTCCATAAATCCTATTACTCAAATTAAATATTTAATATTATGTTTTAACAATCCGTACATATAAGAAACAACAAGTACCCAACCAGCAGTGTTCTACCCAAAGAATAGTCAATATTGCGGGCCCCACTCGTATCCTTGGCGTCCCTCGGATTCAAACTCTGAGACCCGTTATAGTTCGGGTTCGACCCATACAACGCCTGGACCCCCATAATATCATCACCCGTGAGCTCCACTTTTCTCTGACCCGACCTGATACTCGGGTACATAACCGCACCCTCAACCGAGCTATGACCCAACCCGAGCACGTGGCCGATCTCATGAACCGCAACCGACTCCAGATCCACCGCAGATCGGGGCGACCCGCTCAAAAAATCACCGTCAACCACCCAATTCTCCCCGGCGTCCATGTGCATCCGACCGTTCGGCGGCGAGAACGCGTGCGCCAGCGTCCCCAAAACGCCGTCAAACGTCTTCCTATCGCCTTGATCGCCGAGGTGGAACCCGATGTCCGCCCGCTCGAACTCCGCCACCTCCCTAAACCCCAGCGGCACCACCTCCGACCACCGCTCGAATGCCCGCCCAAAAACACCACGGACCTCGCCGGAGAGATTTTTTGCCGGCAGGAATGCGTAGGTCAGCTCGCTCTTACCTGCTGGCCACCTTGGCCGGTGCTGGAAGAAGGAGTAGTGCGCCACCGCGTGGACCCCCGCTCCGCCGGCGCCAGAGATCATGGTGGAGGAGCCGTTGATGAGGTCGGGGCAGCCGCAGCGGGGGAGGATGATGTGGGCGAGTGTGGGGGCGTCGAGGGCGCCGGTGGGAGCGAGGTTGAAGTGGAGCTGGTAGGTTTTGACGGCGGACTCGAGGAGGGAGTCGTAGGAGTCGGTGGGGGAGGTGTTGAGGTAGCCAAAGTGGAAGTACTGCTTGAGTTTGGATAGGCTGGTGGAGTTTTGGCCTTTGCGGCAGCCGGCGAGGGTGGTGAACAGTGGCGGATCTAGGGGGGCGGAGGGATATGGTGAAGGTGTCCCAGATTGTGGTGTTGGGGATTAAAAAAGGTGGGATTGAGGCAATGTTGGGGAAGAAGTGGGCGTTTGATGGGTTTGGAGTGATGGAGATGATGAGTAGCAGTGATAGGGATATGGTGATTGTATGTGATGAGGGGTTCTTCATTTTGAGTTAGTGATTAGAGAGGGGGGGGGGGGGGGGGAATGAGTATTTAATATGAGAGATTTTTTTTTTTTGAAGGCGGCAGTCATTGCACCGTGCTTTGGAAGAACCTGGTCAAGAGACCATGCAATGCAGAGAGAGAGAGAGAGAGAGAGGTTAATCTGATCAAGTTCTGTAAGTATCTGCATCTCAATTTTGGAAGCTACGATAGTCGCAAGGAGTTGAAAGTTCTTGGCGAGATTACTAATGTTCTTAATATAATTAATATATGTGAATAATCAGTTACAATAATATATGTGCAGGCTATGAACAAGTTAGGAAGAAAACATGGTGACAAGAGAGAGTGACCACTGCTAACTCGTACATCCAGTTTAAGTCCTTTTGGAATCACGTACCAAATGGAGACCACAAAAACAAATGGAATTATATATGTATATATATAGAATATCTAAAATTAGCCAAAATGGCAAAGTGTATGATTTTAATTTGGTTATCCACTAGTATAAAAATATGATTTCTCTAGCAATTTTCAAGGAAAAGGACAAATATACCCCAACGGATTCCACCATTAATAATAAATAAGTCAATTGATTTAAATCAAAATTTATATTCAAACAAGGTTAACGGGTCCCACCCAATCTACTTCTCGTCGCTTTCTCTCTCTCTCACGCCTTTTTCTCTCGCTTCTCTCTCTTTAAACCACCGGCACACACGATAATCATTGGCACGAAATCGGAGCTAGAGTACACAATGTCGGAGGAGAGGTCAGCACGACCTACATTATGTGGGAATCTATCAAGAGATTACTTTGCAAAATGAAAAAAACTATTTCAAATTTCCGCTACATGACACGGTTGAAGAAACCTCAAGGGAAACACACCTGAAGTTGTGTATTTTAAA
This sequence comes from Monilaria moniliformis, assembly GCA_034509125.1. NCBI lineage: Eukaryota > Viridiplantae > Streptophyta > Magnoliopsida > Caryophyllales > Aizoaceae > Monilaria > Monilaria moniliformis. Next base: position 4,222 of record JAYDZE010338597.1, on the reverse strand, counting down.
GAATGAACGTTATGGTATGCAGATTTTAAAAAATTAACGCATGTTCTCGATGACACGGTTGGATACGATAGATTTTCTTAACGACATGGTTTTATAATTTCTGGAATAGTATATTTAGGTTTATTTGGTTAGTTTTAGGATTTAGGACATTGCTTACAATTTACATCAGGGCATGGTCAATTTTTGGATTTAGAAATATAGTTAGTGCACACAACACGCTAAGAGTTCTTAAGCACACAACCGTGTCTATCCGTGTCCGTTCAACCGAACCATGCAAAACCATAACACCTTCAAAACCCTAAACCCCAACCAACTGTGCCATACATTTAATTTACACATTAATTGGTCCGCATAAGAAAAGGTGGATAAACAATATTGAATTTAAAACACAATTAACATGGTAAAACATCAAACATACCACATAAAATTACTTTCGTGGACAACAAAATAAAAACTTTGAATTTTTGCTACCAGACACGATTGATAAAACCTCAAGAGAAACATATCAAAAGTTGTACATTATGAAGAACAAATATTACGATATTCAAAAGTTTGAAAATTAACCCATATTCTTGAGGACATGGTTGGACACGTTAGATGATCTATATGACACGATTTCGTATTTTTAATTGAAACATGTTATATTTGCGATTTATAGTTTCTAGAAAAAGTGATTAATTTTAGGCTTTATGACACGATTTACAGTTTACATTAGGGCATGACTAATATTAGGGTTTAGAGATGCATGGTAGTGCACACGACACACATAAGGTTATTAAGCTCATAGTCGTGAACACCCATCTTTGCAGATGATTTATTCAACCTTGCTTGAATTTCCGTCTGTTTTATACTATTTTATATTTTTAACATTTTTGCAAATTGCTTTTCAGCATGTGATTATATGCCATAGCGGTCATTGGGAGATAACCGAGTATGTAAGCAATGACGAGATTCTTGTATATATGATCATGGACCAATTATCTCGTAGCATTGTAATTTTGGTGTTTCCCTTCCCTAATTAGAGCTGGAAAGATTGATCCGACCCGATTCGCACGATTTTAGGATATGATTGGGCTTGAAAAAATAAGCCCCAGAAAAATCAAGCTTAAAAAGCCTATTCTAACAACCCGTCAGACAATCGGGTTTTCGTGCTAAAAAGCTCAATGTTTTCTGACTAAAAAGTCCACCTGAGATTTGTTACTAGCATATACTATTTTATTTTAATCATATATAGTAGTGGCTTTATGATGAAATAGTTAAAGTGCTACTTTATAACCAACAGTTTCAAAGTTCTTGGTAAAATTCTAAAAGCATAGTGGTCGGATAGGACCAACTGATTCCCTTGTTTTGCCAGCAGTCCAACTCCAAAAAACCAGCCACAACTCTATTTTTAGCTATCAGGTTAATATTTCACTTTTTAGCTACAACATTCACAATCCAATCCCAAAAGTTCAGTCCCAAATTAACCACAATCCCATTTTTTTTTAATTTCATCATTTTTTATTATTCTTCAATTCCATATATTTGTTTAAATTGTGATATCTGTAAAATCAAAATAAATAACTAAAAATTTGCATATCACTTAATTAAAATTCCTAAAAATACATTAATTAAATAACAAAAAATATATTTATTAAATACCAAAATAACATAATTTAAATTTCTAAAATTAAATAAATAAATTACATATGAAATAGTGATGTGGCTATTTATAATATTCTCCAAGGTTACTTTGCCAATTTTATAACATGAAACTTATTTGAAAATAAAACTACTTTTCAAATAAGATATTTATTTAAGAATGAAAAGAGTACTAATAAACCCTTCCCAATCATTTGGTTAATTAATTGTTTATTTAAATAATAGTTTATTTTACGGTCAATTGCATTGCTGTATAATTAGCATATTGTAACAATATTCACGTCACTAAATCTAGGGGTGATAAATCGGTTAGGCGGTTATCGGTTAACCGATGACCGATATTTTCGGTTTCGGTTCGGGTTCGGTTAGCGTGTTAGGAAAATTTCGGTTATCGGTTATAACCGATAACCGATCGGTTATAACCAAATAACCGAACTACGAGTTAATATATATAATATTGTTCTTTAAATAATTAATAGGCGCATGTAGCTGAGTTGGTGGAGTGCATGCTTTGCGAGTCAAAGACCCGGGATCGAGCCCCAGCTCCGCATCTTTCTTTCTTTTTTAAGTAAAAGACACCCTTCTCATCCCACATCGGTTGTACAAAGGATGAGGAGAGGAGTATGCTCCTATAAAAAAGGGGTAAGCATACCATTTTGCTCCTACACTAACTTGTCCCACATCGACTGCAAAGAGGAAGTGGAGAGGGTTGAGAGGTTTATAAAATGTGAGGCGGACACAGTGGTTTGTAATGTAGTCTAGTGGGCTTCTAAAATGGCCAGTGGTAACGAGTTTTATTTTATAATATAGTTTAAAATTTTGAATCGGTTACTGTCGGTTAACCGACTAACTGATCGGTTATAACCGATCGGTTATAATCGATCGGTTAGTGGACTAACCGAACCTTATTTGGTTCCGGTTCCGGTTCCGGTTATGCATTCGGGGGCATTTCTTATTCGGTTAACCAGTGGTTCGGTTCAGTTAGTAACCGATCCGACCGAATTACCACCCCTAACTAAATCTTCACGTTATATCTGATCCTTTTAATTAATTGAGATGGTTTGCATGTTCAATTGTTATACCATAGCTACAAAAGAAAATGATTTGTATTGTGTAGTTGTGGTTTTTGCATTCCACGTCGAAAAATTAAGGCAAAACTTCTTTCTCATATAACTAAAAAAGGGAGCCACTATGTTGTTTAATTAATTATAATTTTTTACTAATTCGTAGGCCTAACTTTAAATATGGCCAATGTAAAATTGTAGTATTAGTTTATTTTCAAAAAAAATTAACTTTTATAAATAATATAGATTTTTACAAGAGTGAATTTTAAATTTAGTCCCCGGAGATGGGACAAAATACAAATTACCTCATTGGACTTGAAAAAATCACAAAATATCCCCTTGAGCTCGAAAAAATCACATTTCAGGTACCTGGATAAATTTTGTTCCCAAAATGACCCTGGACCCTTCAAGGGTATAAATGTCGTTTTCATTTTATTTCAAATGACATTTTAAAATATTATTAAATATTAGAAAAATATCATAACATATACCTAAGTGGAAAAAATGTGAAAAATATATAATTAATATTTTTATAATTAATCCTTGCTAATTTCATTAATTCTTCTTACTTTTCGTTAATTTCATTAATCCTTCTTGCTCTCATGGGATATTGTTTTACATTTTAATTATTTTTTCTTCAGTTTCAATCTATTACGTTTTAATTTTATTTCAAAATTATAATTAAAATCCACTAATTCAATGAAGATTTATAATTATTTTTATTTAATTGACAATTAATTATTAAGGTTGGTGAATCTCTAGTTATTGTATACTATACATTTTAAAATCTATATTTTTAGTATTAAATGTTAATTAAAATCATTAAATAATGATTATTATTTTTGTAACTGTCTTATGGAGAAAAAACAAGAAGATCGAAAACCATATTTCAATTATATTTATATATGTGATGCAATAATTATATATATATATATTATTGATTATGGATTAGAATCTTGAAACATTTTACAATCGGATAATTTGACATAAATTTTTTATGTGACTAAAGTAGATAGTTGAAATTTATGATGCATGAGTACAAAGCTGTTGATGAACAATGTAAGCTTCTAGATGGACTAGCAACCATTAGAATGTCAACCATTGAACCCGATATCTGAATATCTGATATATTTCAAGTTATTGCAGCTTTTTCAGACTCTTTTCCCATATATGCCGCAGTTTCAACAATGTTGTGTGTATTGGCCAAACAATTGAGTGGTTAAGGCGTAAGGCTAAATGTTTTAAGTTCAAATCCACCGTGACACAATTTTTAAATTTAACTTTGACAATTACTAAAAAAAGAAAAAAAATGTATATTTAAGTTTTCACTACAAAAAAAGCGGCGATTAGCGAGCAAAATTTACCGAGCACCCAAATGCTCGAAAAATATCGATCATTTAACGAGCATTTTACGAGCACATAAAGAATTTACCGAGCGTTTACCGAGCACAGTAACTACAGTCGATGTATTGGAAATGTCGAGAACTTACCGAGCACTACAGTGCTCGGTAATTATG
>JAYDZE010338486.1:0-17956 GCA_034509125.1 Monilaria moniliformis | reverse complement strand
CACCACAATATTCAAACCTAGGAGTAGGGAACGGATTAGAAGATCTAAGGTTGAAAACATTCAACTCACGTGGAGAAGGAGCAAGCTATCGTCGAATCTTTGGAGATTCAACAAGGTAAAAATAAAAAATCATGTAGAAGTATGTTTTAGGATTTATTTTCTATGCAAAGTATGCTTACTTGCGTTCTAGTATAAAGTAGGATGTTTTAATTGGTAAAAGGAATTTCTTGTATTAACCTAGTAGATCTTGGGACGAAGATTCCTTCATCGAAATATTTAAAACCCCAACACATGGTACACGAATCTAGTGAACTACCTGTCATTTGGTCAGCTACCGCCTAGCAAACTTCTCAACAAGGCCAAAAGAATGAAGTTGAAAAGTGAGAGTAAGTACTACTTGTGGGATGACCCCTATCTATGGAAGGTGGGGGTGGACCAAATAATTCGGAGATGTGTCCCAGAAAGTGAACAAAGAAGCAGGCTAGAGCATTGTCACTATTATGCATGCGGAGGCCATTTTGGAGCAAGGAAGACGGCACAAAAAATACTGGATAGTGGGTTCTACTGGCCCAGTTTACACCGTCATGCACACCTATTTTCCAACCAATGTGAGAAGTGCCAGATGATGGGTGGCATTTCCAGAAGAGATGAGATGCCCCAGATACCCGTAATAGTTTGAGAAGTGTTTGAGTATTTGGGATGGATTTCAGGGGATCGTTCCCAAGTTCCTATGAGAATAGCTACATATTACTCGCCGTGGATTATGTCTCAAAGTGGGTGGAAGCAAAGGCAACCAAGACCAACGAACCAAAGGGGGCAGAACCTGCCCAAGAAAGGGCGTCACAATCCTCAAAGACACAACTTAGATGTTAGAGATGAATTCTTCAATTGCTTTCATACCGTTGGTTTTGCTTGGTTATTACATATGCCTGCTTGTGATGTCCCTAGGATTTTGGTTGATGAGTTGTTTAATTCATTTGAGTTTACTACAAATGTTGAATTGGAAGAAATTTCTATTGCATTCAAGTTGTTTGGTGTATATCAAGAAATTTCGATGTTAGAATGGAACGTAAGGTTATGAATTCTTTCAATGGAAGAGGCCAAGGAATACGAGTTCCAGGCCGCTAAGAGGGGAGTGCCGAATCGGTATTCACTACCATTCGACCATCAAGCTGCTTGGTCAGCTCTTACTCACACTACGGCCGGGCCTTTTAAGGAAACTCAATCCCGTGCCCACCATATCGCTGATCCATTTTTGCACATGTGTCATACCCATCTTGCGTATAATTTGCTAGGCCAAACAACTTATTTTAATCGCTTATCTGTTGTCGAACTCTATTTTACTTGGTGCATGCATCAAAAAACTAAGGTTGATCTTGGTTTTTGGTTAGCATATCAAATCAAGTCAATCTGCTTGCAGCCCACTAGAAATGTCACTCTTTGCCATATCTTAAATGCTTATATTGCCATAAATTTTAAGTTTGCAGTGCCACAAAAATGTGCATCTTGAATTGTGTCCACCTCCCTCTCATTTTGATCTAAATTTTCTGCGAGGTAAACTGGTGTTGACAGTGCGGGATGGATCACCTAGGTTCTGTACACCAGGTCAAGCCATCTTGTCCTCAAACGTTGTGCCGAGCACCATTTTGAGCAGGACTCGCAAGCTGCCTAGCGGACGGATGCAAACATGGCCAACTTGGCAGAGAGGGTAAAGAGCATGGAAGAGCAGATGGTGCAGCAGGAGAAGAAACATAAGAGGCTCGAGGAAAAAATCCACTTAATGAGGAAGAATCTGGGAATTTTCACAATGGACGTGTGGAATATGGTCAAGAAACCTCCCATTCCACCAGAAGGAGCCACTCGTGAAGAAGAAAGAACAACACCCACTACTAGCCCAGTTCAAAGCATACAAGCTCAGGAGAAAGAAGCAACCCAAGCCACTATCGATCTCAACAAACCCAGTTCATCAAAATACACACTTGCACGCCAAAGCAGGTGCAACCGGTAACATGCTATAACTCCCCCCTAGTTTTTCTTTTCTTTTCTTTTCTTTCCTTATTTTTTATTTCCTTTTTAGTTCTTTGTCTTTGAGTCGTTGTTGTTGTTTGTTTAAGTGTCTTGTCTAACTAACAATTTCATCCCGCACCTTGGACACTTTCAGCAAGCACATAAGGAAACAAAGATTAAAGGAAGAAAAGAAATGATTTCATTAGAATAGAACAAATCAAATATTTTATTTACAGAATATTCCAATGTAATATCTTTGATAAAATCCCTTTAAAGGGTAGAACCGTGTACAAATTAAAACATATAATGGATACAAATTCACGAAGTTATACAATTCAACTTGGTGTCAGAGCAGGTTAAAACAAAACATATACACTTTTTTCTTGAACTCAAAATCAAATCTCCTCATCGTTCGAATACCCTCCTCGAACCATCAAGCCGATCAAAAGTTCATGCAACAATCCCAGAAGCAATGTTAGAAGACAAAAGAAATTACGGCTCCAACAACCAATATGGCCAGAAACAATGAGAATATCATATTGGGAGTTAAATTAGATGGAAACAATTTTCCGGTGTGGGTAAGGCTGATGCGAATTGCCATCGAAAGTAGGGGGACGTCCGGCCGCATCACCGGAACTACACCACAACCCGCCCCATGAGATCTAGAATTCCCACGGTGGGAAGAATCGGACTTCACTGTACTCTCGTGGTTAGTACAAAATGGTTCAAGGCAACAAAACTTTGGAAGACTACTGGGAGATTTCCAAACCCTTTGGCTCAATATTGATAGGCGACAACTCAACCCCATACGTTGTTGCAATGAAGGAGTCAAAGCCTACCAAAAACTAATCGGAACTCAAAGGCTGTACCAGTTCCTCTCTGGACTGAACGAATGTTATGACGGTGTCCAGCGAGATATACCCAAGGATGGGACAACTCCCTCAGCAGAGTCCGCCTTCGGACGGGCGAGACAAGAGGCCGCCCGAATTCAAATCTTGAATTCGGCAACCAAACCCACAGAATCTGAAGCATCATTGGGAGGGGTCAGATTCGTTTTGGAATCCGACAGGGCGAGACACAGAACCGACAACCGCCACCACCTATGAACCGTCCGCCACACAAACGAAACCAACAGCCACGCACCGGACCGTCACCTTTCCGACCAAAAATTGACAGATCGAAGCTATTTTGTACCCACGGTGGTATGGCAAAACACACCAAGGAGACATGCTTCCACCTAATTGGATTTCCAGAATGGTGGGAAGGAAATCGGAAAGGTCGAACAGAGGCAAAAGAGAAGACAGCTTTGGGCATCGAAGAAGGAGGCATGGACGATATCCCCTCGGCGGGCAACCAAGAGGTCGCCTACACTCGAGGCGACGGTGGTAGACGGTCAGCGAGGCGGTGGATTTTCAGAGGGGTGGAGATGAGAAAGATGAGGAGACAGCTAAGGCTCATCTAGGGAAAACATTTGAAGGTAAAGGGTTTAGTTCACAACCAAACCCTTGCACTCTCACTTATTATGAAAATATACCCCATGTTCCCCCAGATTTGTTTTTAGATCCATGCAGTCTTCATTTATCACGTAATGAACCCCACAATAAAAGTTATTTACAATCAGATACCCTAGACTCTAGAAATTTTCAAAGTCATCCCCAGAATCAGTGTTTTAGCCCTATAGAGTACAGAAATAGCTTTCAAGCCTTTACTGATATTTTCGAGTACCATATTGCCTGCCACACTCAGAACATAGGTGATATGAAGGAAAAAAAGGGGATTTTTAACTGTGGAGCCACAGATACCATGACATATGATAGATATGAGCTTATGGATCTGACAAAATCCATGCGCACCCATGTACAAACAGCCAGTAGTGAATTGGCTCCAGTTAAAGGGGCAGGCACTATTCAAATTTCCCCCACCTTGAAGATTTCTAACTGTCTCTATGTTCCATCTCTGTCACACAAATTGATGTCCATTAGCCATGTGACAAAAGAACTACACTGTACTCTACTAATGCACCCTCGTTTTTGTTTCCTTCAGGATATCAGGACGGGAGCGATTATTGGGCGTGGTACAGAAAAGCATGGGTTGTATTACGTGGACGAGATAGCTCAACCAGGTGGTGTGATGTTGACTCGCAGAACTGCAAACCAGGAGGCTTGGTTATGGCATAGAAGGTTGGGGCATCCATCCACGGTTTATTTAAAAATTTTGTTTCCTCATTTAGTTAAAAATCACTCTCTTAGTTGTGAGATTTGCGTTTTGGCAAAGAGCCACAGACAAAGTTTTAAACCTTCTCATACTCGTATGAATACTATTTTTTCGTTAGTACACTCCGATGTTTGGGGACCTTCACCTGTGGTTGGCGGAACTGCTTTTCGCTATTTTTTACTATATATTGATGATTGTACGCGCATGACTTGGGTTTACTTCTTGAAACATAAGTCTGAGGTTTTCCAAAAATTCACTCATTTTTATAACATGGTCCATACTCAGTTCCAAATAAAAATTCGAATTCTTAGATCTGATAACGACGGGACGGGGGGGAATTTGTCAACTTGCCCATGAAAATCTTATTTGCAGCAAATAGGCTTATCCACCAAACCACGTGTCCCTATACCCCTGAACAAAATAGGGTCACTGAGAGGAAAAATATGATACTCCTTGAAATGACTCGGGCACTCCTTATTGAATCAAAAGTTCCTCACTCGTTCTGGCCAGAAGTTGTCGCTACAGTCACCTACCTTTTGAATCGCCTACCCACTCGTGCTCTCAAACTTCAAGCACCTATTCACCATCTCTCTACTCTCACCAAGGTACCTTCTGTTTTATCTATTTCTCCTAGAGTTTTTCGATGCTCTGTCTTTGTCCATATATCCAAGCACGAGCAGAACAAATTCTCTCCATGTGCCATCAAATGTGTCTTCGTGGGGTATGGACTCAACCAAAAAGGGTATAGGTGTTATGATCCCGCCAGCCGTCAAATTCTTACCACTATGAATTGTGATTTTTTAGAAAGTGAAATTTTTTATAATTCCCAACTTAATCGTCAGGGGGAGATGGCGAGTATTATCGATTCCTTAAGTTGGTTAAATTGGTTGCTAATGCCTAATCAGAGTCCCACTGTTGTTCCACAAGAATTAATTAACACTACCGTTGAACTTCTCTCGAACACACCGGTACAGCCCGAGAGCCAAAGTGCCACCCAATCATCCTCTCCACTGATATCTGAGGTAAGACAATCTAACTCAGACTATGGTAATTCCATTGTGGAGATTATTAATGAAGGACCAAAAATCGAAGTATAGGAAACCTCGATAGATGGTGACACCGGGCAGTCTGTTCTGCCCCCAAGAAGTAATCGGGGGTCCCTCCCAAACGATACTCCCCCGAGAGGATTGGAAGAAGATTGAGGTACTCAATGGAAAATATTGCAAAAGGGAATCTTACGAAAATGGCTAGAGCATTTAAGGAAGCCCTATATAAAGAAGAATAAATTCCACAAACTGCTGAACAGGCCATCCAGATTAAACATTGGCGGGAAGCTATGAAGACTGAGATGAATGCTCTGGCCAAGAATAATACTTGGGAACGGTGGTCACTACCAGAAGGAAAGAAACCAGTAGGCTGCAGGTGGGTCTTCACTATCAAAAGAAAACCTGATGGATCCATCGAGAGATACAAAGCGAGACTGGTGGCAAAGGGATACACCCAAACTTATGGGGTTGATTATGGGGAGACTTTTTCACCAGTAGCAAAGATGAACACCATTCGAGTCCTTCTCTCTATTGCAGCAAACAATGAATGGCCCCTCTACCAATTTGATGTAACAAATGAATTCCTACATGGTGAACTAAACTAGGAAGTTTACATGGAGATTCCACCGGGTTTCTCAAATGACTTTGAAGAAGGAGAAGTATGCTTGCTTATAAAATCTCTATATGGGCTCAAACAGTCACCTCGGGCATGGTTTGAGAGATTTACAGAGGCCATGAAGAAAAACAGATATCGACAGAGTAACTCAGATCATACCTTGTTCCTGAAGAAACAAGAAAATCAGATCACTTGCTTAATTATCTATGTCGATGACATGATAATCACAGGAAATGATCCAAAAGAAATTGAACAACTGAATAAGGATCTATCGACAGAATTTGAGATGAAGGATCTAGGCCCCTGAAATATTTTTTTGGTGTTGAAGTGCTTAAGTCCTGGAAATGAATCTTTATTAATCAGAAGAAATATATCCTGGACCTTCTAGCTGAAGTTGGGATGATGGAGTGCAAACCCGTTGATACTCCGATCTGTCAAAATCATGGATTGAGAATACAAGATGGAGCTGAGCTAGCCGATAAAGGGAGATATCAACGTTTGGTGGGTAAACTGATATACTTGTCGCATACGAGACCAGATATTGCGTATGCAGTAGGAGTGTTTAGCCAATTCATGCACAAACCACAAGCAGATCACCTTGAAGCAGTATTGAGGATTGTGAGGTACCTAAAAGGAACAGTGAGTCATGGAATATTGTTCAAAAGAAATGGCCATCAACGGATTCATGGATACACCAATGCAGATTGGGCAGGAAACCCCATGGATAGAAGATCTACATCCGGCTACTTCACCGTTGTGGGAGGCAATCTAGTTACTTGGAGAAGCAAGAAACAAAAGGTGGTAGCCCTATCCAGTGCTGAGGCTGAGTTCAGGGGAATTAAGAGTGGGTTGACAGAAGTCTTGTGGCTAAGAAAATTGGTGGATGAACTGGGCTTCCATACAACCAAGCCTAGTCACCTCTTCTGTGACAACAAAGAAGCAATCAGCATTTCAGAGAACCCAGTTCAACATGGCAGAACCAAACATGTTGAAGTTGATAGACATTTTATCAAAGAGAAACTAGAAGCTCAGATTGTGGAATTTTCATTTGTTCGTTCAGAAAAACAACTGGCGGACATCCTGACTAAAGCTGTGGGATCCAAGAACTTTACAAATGTGCTTAACAAGTTAAGTATCGAAAACCCCGTTACTTAACTTGAAGGGGAGTGTCAGCAAGCACATAAGAAAACAAAGATCGAAGGAAGAAAAGAAATGATTTCATTATAATAGAACAAATCAAATCTTTTATTTACAGAATATTCGAATGTAATATCTTTGATAAAATCCCTTTAAAGGGTAGAACCGTGTAACAAAGTAAAACATACAATGAATACAGATTCACCAAGTTCTACAATTCAACTACCTTGTTTCATCCAAGTGTGAGAATGGTGAAATTGTTGGCTGACCTAGAAGTCATCAGCACGCATAACTACCATTTAGTTAGGCAGTTCCTGGGTATATAATTTGGTTAACAAAAATTGATTAATTAAAGGATGACGGACAATTTTGAGCAGTGCATTACCTACTAACAAAGATAGAAGTAAATCAAGTGGAGCAGCCTCCACACTATTTCTTTTCGAGGTAATTAGACAAAAGCAGAATTTAGATATTCCAAGGTTAGGAAAAATGGAGAATGATGAGAGGCATATGATAATCACTTGAGCCTAATCCATTCGAATTAACACCTAAGCAAGTACCCTAGAAGCCTTGATTGAGCTTGAATCCCTTTTATTCTTTAACAATTCAAAAGTTGGGAAGAAGGTCAAAAAAAAGATATTGCAATAAAAATGTAAAAAGAAAGTGAAACGAAATTTGTTCGCCAGAAGAACAAAATTCATATTTCTACACCTGCAAACTGCCTAGACAGGATGAATACTCCGGGGAAACGTTACCAAAGTAAAAAAAAATAGAGCTTAGGACACTTAAGGCCCAACCTATGAGAAAAACTCCCATAACCCCATTATGTCCTAATGAATTAAGACCTATCTGATCCGTTACTTAACTGTGAAATATCTGAATTTCTGCTTAAAAGGAGCTTCCCGAGATAATTTACCAGAGAGAAGTTGAGAGAAGAACCATGCACTGTTTCAAATCAGCTCCTGACTTTAATTGTTAACTAAATTTACCTTATGTCAACTGCCTAGTTTACGCGTCAAGTATATATGCTGGTGCTTCGTATTTGAGTCTGTGTTTTCTCTTTCGCGTTTCTGTGTTTCTTGAGTCTTATTTTTATTTTCTTTTCTTTTCATTTCTTTCTTCTGAATCGGGAGAGTATACTCTGTAATGACCGTAATCCAGCCAGTATGAGCTAACTTATGCTTGAGGGCAAGTATGTCTTAAGTGTGAGGAGGTTTGATCAGGCCAGATTACGGCCATTAAATTTTGTTGCAAATTGAGAAAACTATTGCATAATCTGCACAAAAGGTGCAAAATTGGCGCATGTGAACAAGGATGTTGAGAAGATGGTCTGGGTTGAGCAAGTAATGAGGGTGGAAGACTGAAGATGGAAATCACAAGATTGGAAGACCAGCGAGCTGGCCAAGTGTCACATCAACGAGAGGTAGGATCATGCACTAATGCTTTGCGAAGATCACACTCGATGAATGCTAGCCCTGGAACATTTTAAAGATCGTGATAGCGCAGGTACAGGAAAATGCCTCACACATGCCCTAAATGACAAACAAGATTCTTCAGCAAATTGAATACTACTTTTTTTTGAGGTTATAATGGATTAAGAATTGTTTTGTAATGGTAATTTTATGGAGTTGAATTTGAAATTATAATATTTAAATTCAATTACAAATCATTTGTTTTGTAAAATTAAGTAATTTATATAAAATTTTATTATAATTTCAAATTCTTTATTTGATAAGTCTAAAATTAACCAAGATTTGACATTGACTTTTAATTGAATAAATATTTATAATTATTGATTTATATATTTTGAGTTGTGTGTGCGAGTGTATGTGTGTCATGTGTTCATTGTGTATTTGCGGTGTGTTTTGTGTGTGTGTGTGCAATGTGTGTATTGTATGTGTAAAATTATGTTCATATCTATTGTGTGTGTTTGTTGTGTGTGTGTAGTGTGTGTATTGCGTGTGCAGTGTCTGTTGTGTGTGTGTTATGTATGTGCAATGTGTGGGTGTATAGTGTGTTCTATGTCTGTGCAATGTGTGTTTGTTATGTATGGTGTGTGTGTGCACTATGTTTATTGTGTGTGCAAAGTTTTGTGTCGTGTGTGTTTGTTGTGTATGTGTGTGTAGTGTGTGCCTTGTGTGTACAATGAGTGTGCTGCGTGTGTTTATTGTGCATGTCTTGTGTGTGCAGAGTGTGTGTACAGCCAATGGCGGACATACATATATACAAAAAAGGGCTTAAACACTGTCGGATTTTTGATATTTTGTTGTGCAAAATCCTCTATCATCACAACGAAACATATTAGAATAATTGTCTCAAAATTTCGAACTCGAATACATAGCCTCTACCAAAATAAATGTTTCTGTCTGCCCATGTACAGCTTGTGTGCGGTGTGTGTGTGCAGTGCATTTATGTGTTTGTTTTGTGTTTGTGTGTGCATCTGCAGTGTGTGTGTTGTGGGAGTATCTATTTTATAGCTATTTGAATTTTTAAATATTTAATTTAGTTGTAGAATTCAAATTGTAGAATTTGAAGAATCTGGAATTAGAATTAAATTTTAAATCCAAATATTTTTATCGTACCAAACAGTGAATTTGGAATTGTACTACAATTTCAAATTTGAATTCAAGCTTCCAATTTTAAGCTACCAAAAGTTTCTTACAGAGAATTTGAATTTGATGTTGAAGTGATAATAATCTTGCCAAAGATATCTGTCTGAAAAAGAATTTGATGTTGAAGTGATAATAATCTTGCCAAAGATGTGTCTGAAAAAGAATATGGACGACAACGGATGGGTTCCGATTACGTTGATTGCCGGTTTTCCACGAGTACAATTTTTTCTTCTTCATGACTTGCATCTACGACGATGGCCCAGGCCCAGATATCTTAAATGACAAACGATATTCAACTTATTCGTTGGAAGTGGAGGTTTATTTTATTCTTTGTACAATGTCTTATTTTTAGAGAAACACTAGTTGGAACAAGTGGATAGCTTTCGGGAGCCCAATAGACGAATCCAGCTCAGAATTAATGTCGTTTCTAGCTCAATCAAGAGTACTTGTCAGCCAAAGAAGACGAGATTATATAAATAAATTGGAAAGATCATTTAAATTAAGGTTCAACTAACCTCTTACCAACACACTTAGTAGTGATCATATCAGATCAATCCACGTAAGGGTATGGATCTGCTTCCCTTGATGGGACCACTTGTAATCTTCAATTCAGATTTACAATTGCATCATTCCACTCTTTAATAAAATCTCAAGAAAACACGATCCCACGTTATTTTTTTATTTTTTTATTTTTTTTACTATATTCATATTCAAATTTTGAAAGAACTAGATAGTTGCTTGCACGTGCAACCCCACCTCCTTGGCACGGAAGAAAAATTCCATACTCTTGCACGTATGTGTAGAATTCGTTAAGCAAAAACTATGACACTTCCATTTTATATATATTTGTATGATGATATATTTATATTTAGTGTTGGCCTAAAGTAAAACTTATCCTTTATAATGAGAACTGAGAAAACTACATTCAAAATATAAAAATTTCCACTCTCATGTGAACCATCTCCTATTTATATTTATAAGATACCAAAAATAATATTTTTTAGGTCGACTTGGTTTGCATGGGTTAAACACTTCAACTTATAAAAATACAATCACCACATCAATTCTTCACCCGACGAAGATTCTATCAAATTTAAGTCATCATTAAAAAATTGATCAATGCGAGGATGAAGCATCCCTTAATTGGTAAGACGCTCTTTTTTCAATCAATAGATCGGGGGTCCAAAGTAGGGATAGAGGAAATAGAAGAACCTGAAGTAGATCGGTCAAAACCCAAACCCAAATCGAAGAAAAAATTGAAACCTTTGTTGATCGGGTAGTATGAGAAAGATGAGGAGTTTGAACATATATGGAGAGAAGTTTGGAGGGAGATAGGGAGAGAAAAAAGCAAGATGAGGCAGTTGAATAGGTAGTAGATGTGAGCGAGAACCTCATGGGCCAATTTGATGATGTGTCCATTGCTTAAGTTGTTGAAATTGAGAAAGAAAGAAATTGTTGCACTTGATATAGATGATTAAGTGATTGAAGAGGTATTGCTTTTGATTTTATTTTATTTTTATAAATTAGGTACCTGAATTGTGATTATAGATTAGTTTGTTTTAAACTCAGGGTACCTGGTTTGATATTTATCCAAAGTTTGGGGTACTTCATTCGTGATTTTAGTGTTATTGTATTTTAGACTACGGGATGATACCTTGAATGATATTTTGGCTGACTTTGGGTACCTGATATTTGGATGACTTTTGGTACATGGTTTGTAATAATTAATTCTTATACTTAGTGTATGATCAGAGAGTTTGTCCAAGAGATAAAGGAAATGGCAAAGCTGTGGAGGATGATGTGGCTTCTGATATGATAGTTTCCCTAGTTGTAACGCAGGATGCTACAATAGTTGTTGCGCCACCAGATAAAGAAAAAGGAAAAGCTATAGAGGATGAGTACTATGTACCATTTTTTTGATGATTTAGTTCAGGATTACCTCTACACAATTAGGGTTAAGATGTTGATGATGACGCGGACCAGTTCATCTCATCGGCACGGATGTGCCACGATGAACAGTTGTTTGTGTCATATTACGAGAAAATCTAGCACAAATGTGTAAGGGGTAAGCTTTTAGAGGAAAAGTTGCAAAGTGTTTACACAAGATTGAAGCGGCCGGACAATGACGGCAAAGTACTCGGTACAGAAGTACGTATGAGTGCTCGGGTCTTTGAGAGCACTAACAATGTGATGCTCGTTTCAAACGAAACTATGAAAGCAACATGGACTCACCGGCCACAAGTCAAATTGTCATGGGAAATGGAAATGGAGGACTGGATTAAACAAGATCCAATCTTGTAGGATTTTCGCCATAATTTTTCAGTCTTTATTTTCTGTTGTAATTTTCCAGAGTTTATTTGAAATGAAAGAGGTGTCAACATTTCTTTTTCATAATTTTTCACATTTTCACTCCTTTTGCAATACAAAAAAAATAAAAAATACACAAACATAACACCACTAATTACCAACTCCTTTTAACAATAGAACAAAATACACAAATCTAACACCAATAATTATCCACAAAATGCGTACAAACTCATATTCCCACTACTTATTCAAACTATAAAAAATGCCAAAAGTAAAACAAAACAAGCAACTACCATAGAAAATCCATCATTCAGACCTTTGCGAACCCTACCAATGTCAGCCTCATCTTGGTTGAATTCGCATCGGCTCTCCTCGCCCAATCGCTGGACTTCTGATTGCACCACCTGAAGAAGCGATAGTCACCATCCCTATCTTTCTTTTCATGCACAAAGTATAACATCCCATAGGATTCCCTTCTCGAATCAGCCACTATTTTCAGAGACGCCCTTTCACCACACTCACATCTATCGTACTTGTGTCTCAACCATGTGCATCCATTGCCGCTATTTGATGAATTCTTTGTATTTTTCGACATTTACTAAAATATAAAAATGTCGTAAGTGAGAGAAGAAGAGTAAAGATGAGGAATGAATAAAATAAATGAATTTTATTTTGTATTTGAATAGAGAGAGAGATAAAATATTAATATGTCTACAACATTTCCATCAAATCAACAAAAGAAATTGGAAAAGTTATGTCACCTGCATGGATGTCACACCATCGGAAAAAGTCAAATTGTAATTGTACAGTTATACCCTTAAAGGGTTGGTGGGGGGTTCTTGGTAAAAAAAGAGTTAACTACAAAAAAGGTAACTATATTAAGGGGGTCACACATTTGCAGTACCTAAACTAGAATATTAACATTTGCGATATCTATACTAAGGCATAATATCGTTTGATGTTCTTTTTCACTTTTTGGCTTATTTTGTTGGTCTAAAATGCCACCAACCATTGGGAGGGCATTTTGGGCAATTCCTTAAGCCCTCTGCACATTTGTTTGAGTACTTCATATGTGATTTTACATTTCATTGAATACTTGATAAGTGATATTTGTCTTTTTATTTAATTGAGTTATATGGTTCCCAAATTTGTTCCTATTCAATTTTCCATTCTTACTTATTAGTTGCTTGTTTCCATGATTCAGATTTTAGTCATGTTTGTATATTTTCTCAATAACTAAGTTACCAGCGCATATAGCTTTCGTATTCAAATTTTGATTCGGAACTTACCTTATGTTCTATTTATGAAGTACCAAATTAAAAAATAGAATTTATCAAAAGCACACTAATTAATAATTAAATAAGTGGCATAAGTTTCTCGTCGTAATTTTTTATACTAGCACAAATCAAGAAATGGAATAAATTGATAATATTAAATAAGTGGAATTAATTTGAATTGGGTAAAGAGATTACTTTAGATAGTCAAAGCCTTCACAAAACCAACAAACAAAAAAAATGTTACCAGAATAACTGTAGGAGACTGCTGGAGCCCATTAATTAGCTAACATAAAACTGAAAACAATATATTCCTACCAACACTTACAAAATTATAGTCCTAATTAATTATTACATTTTTCACGATTTGTTATTAATTATTTAATTGGCCACAGTTAACAAGTTCAAAGAAATCATGAATTGTGACTGGTGGTTAGTCGTGCTTGTATGTTCACATCTAGTCTAACATGTAGTAAGAAATTGTACTTAAACAAATATGTTTCCTTTCATTATCCATCGATATGATTTTTGCTTTAGCTTTATTCTCAAGATGTTAAACCTAGTTTTTCTTTCGCGGGAATTGTCGGAACACCTTGGAGTTCGCTTGCTTAATGAGTGTTTGAGTGAACCTGACATGCAAGGCTCATTCGAGTCTATTTTTCACAAAGGCAATCCAAAAAACACTAGGTTTTCTATTAACTTCTTCACTTCCATTGGACTTGGTGGTATCATAGAAAAACTGCGGGAGTATCTCAAGAAAATGCCTCGGCTCATCATGCAACAACAAAAAACTTATTACATGTGACGTCGTAAAGCTTTACGTGTTATTTATATTTATAGATGAATGTGAGCTGAGATTATTGTTTCTTGGTTTTCTAATTGTTCTAATTGGTCAATAGATCCTAATGCATCTCTAGTTTTGTGCTTAAGTGTTTGCCACTGCCATAGATTAGATGACATATTCTATTTGTTGCGAGATAGGAAATTCAAATTCTCGTTTCGTGTTTCTGTTTGTTCTTTATACTCTACTCACATATTGCATTGAGGGTGAACTTTACACTTGTAAACTGTGTCACATTCTGGCCGAGGGTGTTTTGGTTTTCAGAAGAGAAATCTTTGAGCAAATACTTGTGAAGAGCAGCTAACATAATGTTTGAATTTCTTGAATGGTGTAGTGTTACATTTCAAATTGCAATAAACTAAATCTGCTATATATAGAGTTATTACGAAGAAGATGGAGGTACAATTCTCTTGAAGAAAAAGGAAATCATGAGAATGAGGAGTGCTAATTCAACCATAAGTTGTAAATGAATAGAAGTAAAAATAAATCTCAACATGCTATCTAGAGTCTAAGGCCATAAATCTCAACATGCTATCTAGAGTCTAAGGCCACCTGAATAGGCTTGTGCAAAGCACGTTGGTGCGTGCTCAACTCCCCAAGCACGCTGGTAACTTAGTTATTAAAAAAAAAATACAAGCACGACTAAAATCAGAATCATGAAAACAAGCAAGTAATAAGTAAGAGTGATAAATTGAATACAAACAAAGTTGGGAACTGAATAACTCAATTAAGTCAAAAGAGAAATATCACATACCAAGTATCCAAATAAATGTAAAATCACATATTAAGTACTCAAATAACTCTGCAGAGAGCTTAAGGAATTGCCCAAAATGTCTTCCCAGTGGTTGAGGGCATTTTAGACTGAAAAATAAGCCAAAAAGTTAAAAAGTACCTCAAACGATATTATGTCTTAGTATAGATACCGCAAATGTCAGTATTTTAGTTTAGTTACCGCAAAAGTGTGACCCCAAAGTTCTCTCTATTAATATTTTGAATTTGAGTTAACTTCAAATTCAGTCCCTAAAGATGGGACAAAATACAAATTACCTCTCTAGACTCAAAAAAAAAAATTCACAAATCACCTTCCTGGACTCGAAAAAATCACATTTGAGTTACCTGCTAATAAATTTTCTTCCAAAAATACCCCTGAAGCCTTTAAAGTCATTTTTTTCTGCCCGACACAATATATGTATATGACAACACTCTTTTTGCAATTTTTATTTGATTTGAGAACATTTTTTTTAACTTATGGTTGCAGCGAATATTGTAAATATTATTTTTTTATTATTATTGAATACAACAATTAAAAACTTGTATGCAAACACATCATTGACGTAAAATATATTTCCTTATAATATAATATAAAGCAAATTGCCACACAAATCACGAAATTTGGTCAAATTTTGGTCGGTCTCATAATTTATAAATTTAATGACATGGCACATACGTGCACTAAATTAGATGATGTGGCTGCCAAGTGGCGCATATATATACTAAATGGCGTCATTTTGGAAATGGCAAATTGCCAAATAAATCACGAAATTTGGTCAAATTCTGGTCGGTCCATACTTATAAAAAACGGAACTATAAATCACCAAATTTGAAAAATTCGTAATTGTCCCACCCGTCTTAATTTGGGCAAAATCGAAGTTGAGGTGTCAATCAGAAATATCTGCATGGAAAACATGGCAGTGGAACAAAACGACATCGTTCGATGAAGCTCAAAACGAAATCATTTCGTTAAAATAAGTATTTTTTATTTTTATTTTTATTTTTTTCTTTTCTTTTTTCTTTTCTTTTCTTTTCTTTTCTTTTCCAACTCTTTCTCTCCTCCATGTGTAATGCTCTGCTCCAATCATATAATTTTTCCTCTCCTTCTACATTGCACTAACAACTGAATCTACTCAAAAATATCACTATATACAAACGCAAAAATCTCAACAAACACGCAGACACACATAAAGTCCAACGTAATCCGGCAAATTGATGTCGAAAAACACGCGAATGCAACTCGGTACAAACCGATCACCGCTTAGATTGGAGGAGAACCATAATTTGTACGAAAATCTTGTGTTTTGCCATTGGAGACCGACGAAGTGTCTAATGACGGTTTCACCGTGGCGGAGAATCTGAGATTCAACGTCTCTGCCGATTAGCAATGGGGCCATAGTAGTTTCATCGACGAGGATAGGGAATTTATTTCGGTGTCTCGAAAGGGTGTGGACATATTTCCTACTAGTTCGAGGAGGAACGCGTCGTCGGCAACTTGCAGCAGGGAAGTGGAAATCAGGCTATGTGTTTGTGGGTAAGAGATAGAGAGAAGAAAGAGATTAAAAAGATAATTTTTTTTTATTTTTTTTATTTTAAAGTTTTAAAGACCAAAACGATGTTGTTTAGTACGCATGTGTGCCACTTGTGGTAGAGAATGATAGTTCTTAGAGTTATTAACATATAAGCAGCTCATAAAGCACTTTTTCTAGTATATAAGTCCTACAGTAGCACCCATCGTATTAGTCTAGGCTTCGACACCTTCTTCCCCAGCAAGTATTTGAGTACTGAATTATCGGTATAGACCACAACTTTCGAACCTAGCAAATACGGCCGAAACTTTTCAAAAGCGAAGATTACGGCCAAAAGCTCCTTTTTTGTTGTATCATAGTTACTCTGAGCTTGATTCAATGTCTTGGAGGCGTAATGTATAACATGCTTTCTTTTCCCACTTTCTGGCTCAAAACGGCTCCAACGGCATAATCACTTGCATCCCACATGATTTTGAAGGGATGGCTCCAGTTTGGCCCTTGCATGACCGGTGCACTGGTCAGCTTGTACCTCAATGCTTCAAACGCTGCTTGGCATTGTTCATCGAACTCAAACGGAACATCATTCTGCAAAAGTCGAGTGAGTGGCCTAGCTATGCAAGCAAAATCTTTGATAAACCTTCGGTAAAATCCTGCATGGCTAGTTGCCCTTCTTTGGATTTTATGGGCGCAAATGGGTTCCTCTTTGCCCTTGATTATGTCAGTTGCCAATAGCATTGGTTTCGGAGGATCGTCCATCAAATGACACGCAAGGTCTTCTAGACATGGATCTTCATCCCGGCCTGCCATTTTTCCTTTGGGATTCGCCACTTGATTTTAGACCAACACTAGCTCTTCTTTTTCTTTAAACAATGAACCTTCAGATAGGGCAGCGTACAACACGACCTTCTCCTTGGCTAAATCCCGCGCTTTTTTCAACCTTTTCTCGGTTTTTTCAATTTCGGGATCGAAAAGCAATTGCGGATGGGAAGACCTGCTCCTGAACTGAAAGGAAAGAAAAAGGAAAAAGAAAAATATATTAGAAGGGATATTTACACAAAACACACTTTAAACAACAAACTACGCTAGTCTCCGGCAACTGCGCCATTTGATGCGGATGGTCTGGATGAGTTCGTGTCATCGTTGGAACACGCCAGGTCCGTCAAAGAATTTGTGTAGTTCCTCACTCTCGTTATGTATACTAGATTAGTATCGGCAAGTAGGGGTTGTCAATCCCACGAGGACTGGTTGCTTGCCTAGGTTGAAGGTGTGTGTAACACCTCCTACCCGACCATCCGTTAGTCAAATAGAAGATACCACAATTTAGATACCATAAAGTATGGTGAAATTTAAAACCAAAGTCTCAACCATCAAGCGAAGAAAGTTCAAAGAAAACATGGCATTTCTAATTACATAAATCACTAATGCTCTGACGTTATACACATCGCAACAAAAGTCATAAGTGCCCAATTACAAATTATATATTAACATGCCACATCTACTAAAACAAAAGTTATCCATACCAAAAGGTAGGCGATCAGTGACCAGACGAGGATGCAGCGCTGACGAAGATACAAAAGCTTTTGAAAGAAGTTCCTCCAAAGG
>JAYDZE010338375.1:0-17956 GCA_034509125.1 Monilaria moniliformis | reverse complement strand
ATAACTAAGACTTAATATCAACCATTAGATTAAGATATGAACGGACGAGATTACTCTCTCTATGATATCATTACTTTACTTATACATTGTAAGATTAAAATTGTAAAAATAAAATACCATGTTTCCACGATTTTAGGAAATATCCCGAAAATTATAAAATATCAAATTATATCATTATAGGAGAAACGAATATCATTATTCGTACACGAATGCATCATTGTTCATTATTAACCATATCATTATGCATCTCATGATTTTTCCCATAAAAATCGGAATCATTATCAGAAAAAAACTTAATATCATTATCGACATAATATAATATCGTTATTCAGAGACAAATATATCATTGTTCATCATCAAACATATCATTACGCGTATTCTAATTTTTTTCCATAAAAATACGAATCTATAAAATCTTTTCTATAAAAATATCTTTAACTATAACCGATTTTTACATAAAATTACCCTAATAACCTTTGCCTATTAAAATAATATTAAAATCTATGCCACGTGTCACGATTTGATACCATCAGATCCAAAAGATATGCGGTTGAGATGTATTCTTAGTTTTGCATTAAAAATGAGTTCTGATTTGATTAGGATTATATATATATATATATATATATATTTACTACATGTAATTCTAAAAAAATATCTTCATATTTTAAGATATTCAAAAGTATCCTTTTTGATTAAATAAAGCATACTATCGAAAATGTCAAAGAATACTTTGAACTATCAAAATTTTATTTAAATGTAAAACAACTTTTTGATTTGAAGTTGTTGATTAGAGACAATATATAGGCGATGAATGTAGCAATTATATGAGAGAGTGGAACTCGACTGAGAATGAGCTCTCTCATTCATTATCCACCATTTGAGAAGGCTGCAACGGTCTATACTACCGAAGCACCAATCACCACGCGCAAACTCACTTACATACAAACATTGACATAAATAACAACAATATATATATTTATATGCACCTACGTGTTAACTTTGGTTGGTAAATGGTAAATGAATTTTTATATGGCATTTGAGATTCACTGCTTGAGATGAAATTCCCTATGCAAATCAAATACCGATGAAGGAACACACCCACATCCACAAAAATCATAGTAATAAAAAAATAATACATTTTTTTGTTTGAAAATAAAAGAAAAAAAACTATTGGTCATTTATATGGCGCCTAAAGCTCAGGGCTCGTTGATTCCCAAGCTTGGTTTATTATATGGATTTACGGTGTACAGTATTTTAGCAATCTTACCAAGATTCAAATGATATTATTCATGTCAACTGGAACGCAACTAGAGCTATGATGTGACATGCCAATGCATTAAATTTGATATAAAAAAAAAGTGGGGTTGGGGCTCAATTTTCTTCTGTTTAGAAATTTAGTAATATTCACTATAACGAATCTAAATTTATAGAACAATGGTTGTAACACAATTCCAATATTTTGAGTTGCTTTTAATCAACTTACCTGCTGACAAACAAATGAACAAATACAAGCCACAAACTCATTGAAATAATTAACTGAAAAGTTTTGTTTGCGAGTAGAGGAATAAAATATCGAACATTTAGAGAAAAGCTAATAATAGAAGTAACCTCAAGCAGATCTAGATTTTGAATTGCAGAAAGATTAGTTATGATGCACTTTGAAAATCCACATGTCTGAGACTTGAAGACATAAACACTCATTATAAGAAGAAAGGAACTTAAGACTTTGCTTTGCTTAGGATTAAAGAAAAAATAGACATTAGCATAATAAACATATTAGTATAATATAAATTATATTCGATTTCAAATGTGTAGAGCTAACAGCCTAATGACAGACTAATCTTCACAGCGTACAATAATTCTGGTCAACATATTATGAAGGTTCCTTTCAATTAGAGTTCACACCAAATATACTCTGTGTATGAATTAACAAATTTTCTACCGTAATCAAAGCCAAAGTCCCACCTATTCTCATTAATCAAATAATCGAAATCCCGAGCATTCAGAAACACACTCCAACCAGATTAGCTCTAACAAAAATAAAAATAAAAATAAAAAGTCGCTTTGTACAAAGAATTTTAGGTGCTCAGCCTAAGTATTAAGGCTCTAACTGATATTTCCCTCAAAAACATTAAAATGGAGAACTCAACTCACTCATAATAAAAATTATGAAACAAAAAAGAAAGAATTCGTGACATCACTAAACAATTTGAACCAAACAAAAGATCAATACATCTTAAAGATAACCATCGTTTTCCGTTGGTAAGAAATATGAATTTGTTGTCTTGAGTAACAATTCCAAATGTTTCTCTAGTTTCTTGAACCATGATGCCATGTAACCCAACATAGGCAGCAGTTTTACACTGAACAACTACATAGACACCAACAATTGAAGTTCTAATCATACTTCAAGCACAGTTTCTTCTGGACCATCACAGCAACATATTTTACTCGAGTTATAAATATCTTTTAAACTGCAATTACTAAATCATGTCCACAAGGCAAGAAGATATCTTGAATTTATAGGGACTCCATCATTTTACAACACTACCCAGTGGGTTGGGCATTCTTGGGGAGTATTCGTTAAGCTACACAAGTAGCAATCCCAATTATTGTGGACTATCACAGCAACATCAAAAGACAAGTTGTTCCCTTGGTGGCAGATAAATCTTACAAAAAATTAGAAACTCCATTATTCTACTTAACTGCTACAGAAAAAAGGACATTCTACAAGATGAAAAAGAAGGCAGGTACCGATAGATTAAGGTTGTGTGAGGCAGGCTACAAATGGAGCAAAGCAGAACTGAATAGTGAACTCACTTTGGAACTCTTTTAGCAAATCAAATGATCCAATACTCTTATGTTGCTTCAGGGACATATGCTTTTTAGAGCGCTTTGAACCATGCTGTAGTGCTCGCATATGACCAGAACTTGAACTGCCACTTTTCTGGACATAATTATCAAGAAGTATTGTATTCTCAATTTTTATATTTTTGAATCCCAGCATGTATTTCTTAGCTGAATCACCATGTTCGAAGAGCTCATGTAGAACCCCATTAGCTGTGAATTTACCATCAGAAACCTGCACAATAGAGTAAATAGAGAAGCAACAGTTAACTTGATTTCTAGTTAAAAGCATGCCAAATGACAACACAGATACTCAGATGTACTATGGTGAGACTAACTTGTACACCATTTGGTAGCAAGTTTTCATGAACAGAGTGAGAAAGCTTCAAGTATGCAGGCTCATTTAATTCTGTATCTGTAAAATAAAGCAAGTAATATTAAGAGTTCTCCATCAAACTCAAATCCAAACTGGAACAATATTTTTTAGCACGGCAGTACCTTCTTTAGAAGTACGACCCAAAAAAGAAAAGTTGCCTGCATAGCAATCCAGGGAGACACATGACACCAGACAAGAAGAGGATGCTAAAGACTCTAAAACTTGAAATGGTATTACCTACAAAGGTTTTACAAATTTGAAACATATTAATTTCACAGAAAATAATACTAAAGTTTCAGTTACTGCATGTTTACCACTTCTCACCATGGCAATCATCTAAAAGAGTCTTTGACCTCAATATAAAAGATTGCACTCTAATGACATTAAAGAGTAAGTAAAATCCAAACCAAGAGCTGACTATGTTTAGATATACATATTATGAATACAATTAGTTGTATTATAAGAATGTGTTCTAAGCATTTCCAGTTCTTCCGCAAACTTGTTAAGTTCAACAAGGTATTTTGTTATCTCAAAACTAACTATCCGAACAGGTAATGGTAAAGCAAGAAGCTTGAAATGAAAAGATTAAGACTGTAATCATACTTAAAGATAAACCTTTTTTAGATGAAGAGTTAAAGAGGGGCTTACTGACTGGTGAATCTCCAGACAAAGATTCAACAGGTACAGAAACTGTTTTCTTATCTTCAGCTGGCCATTTCTTGCTCTTTCTGTTGCTGTGACTGAACATCTGACTTTGCTTGAGCAAATCCTCGCTCTAGAGCTTCCAGGGTACGTCTCCTTTGGTCTTCCATACTGCCAGAAATATATGTTACAACATGAATCTAGTGAGGGAGTACACCTGTTAAAGAACTAAATAATCTAATTTTTTGTTCAAATTATTTGACAATTAGTTAATATGTTACTGAATAAACGGCAGATAGCTATTTAGAATTCATATGCACCAAAGATACAATCATTGAGAGTCAGAAATTTTAAACAGTGAATGGGTTCCAGTTTTGGTGCCAATAAGTAGTGACTTACAATTTTGGTTCAATTTGGCTCACTTAACCAAAATGGGGAACCCTTAAATGTCTAACAGAAGAATTCATAGAAGCTTGTTACACCAAAAAACAAATGCATATTTGGGCATTAGGTGGTGCTTCACAAAACTCCATCAATCCCATCAAGTTCAAGGTACCACAAGCCAATAGATAAGCAAGCAGAAGGCCATGCTATCAGTTAGTAGAACTGAACAATTTGCGATCCCCCCTTCGTCCGGAACTCGATAAGTGGAACCTCCTTGGGGCCCGTGAATGTGGAATTACACACACTTGTTACACGAGATTTCACGCCTACATGTTTCTACGTCGGGAAAGCCCTCTGCCTTTATCGTATTTTTGTTGCCTAATAATGGGGGACTAGTTTTGTTACTTGCCTAAGGATGGCCGGGATGGGGGCCCTCGAATGAACTCAAGGATCAAACTCGGAAAGCAGCACTACATCAATTCGCATCACAATTCATTGGCCGAAAGAACCATCGGAAGTATAGAAAGAATCAGACCACTAATAAGGCGTCATTGTGAAACACCGAGGAAATACTCTTCGAAAAGTCCACATTCAATCTGTAAAAAATATTAATAAGCCAAGCTCCTGACAATCTTACCTTTTGACGGTTTTGCGCAGCGGACTCGACGGGGACGACCGTGGAGCCGCAACTTGAAGACGAGCCGCGAGGGACCAGCGGGACCGCTAACGGAATCGTCGAGGGGTTGTCGGAGGAGCAACAAAGGGCCACACGGCTAGGGAGTTTTAAAATCTTATCGTAGAATTAAAACACATTTTAGAAATTGGATGATCTGGAATAAGGAGACGTAATAGCGTTTTTTTATTAATTTATTGATTAAAGGATATTTTGATAAATTTTAATTTATGCAGTTATGGAACTTTATTATTATGGTATTTTTTTATGGGATTAGTAGATTTCATGGGGTAATAATTTTAAGATATAAACGTGGGATTTGATTATAATATAGAATGATTTATATTAATTTTATTGTTATAAATATCAAATTTCTCCTAAAAATCGAAACATCTAATTAGTATAATTGTCAACGCAACAACGTTTCATGATTACGTAATGAAAGGATATGAAAAGAGAGATAATCTCGCCACACTTGGTGATTCGTATATTGCCACTATTTATAGATTTAGAATTACAACAATGAGATCCGTAAATTAAGGATCATATCTACGTTACAAAAGGAAAGGATCATATCTACTTTACAAAAGGAAATAATATATTCTAAGAAAAGAAAGAAATATTAGCTACGATTTATTCTTAACACATAATCAGAAGTAACCATCATTACATTATACAAATTTAATCATTGCGTGCGTTTAACAATATCATTATATATTTACGATATTACTTAAATAATATATTGATTCATGTTTTAATTGTTTTTTATATAATGATACATAACGTAAGGTATAATGATATATCAAAAGTTTGATAATGATATAGTAATAGTGTTATGTGCTCAAATCCGCGGTTATTTTATAAATACATATCATTGTATAGTTTACAAAGAATCATCATAAGAACCCAACAATATCATTATATATCATAAATATTATCATACATTAAGTCATCATCATAGTGTTGCATATAAATAATTATAATAGTAAAAAAATATTCATTACATATCAAACAATCACTCATCATTATTTATTGGATATGCTGACAGTTATACTGATCACATTGAACACTGTTGATCGTTATAATGATTTATATGCAACACTATGATGATGACTATAATACATGATTTGTTGGATATGCTGATAGTTAATCTCATATCTTGCTAAATGGAATGTAACTTCACTTATGATGAGTGATTGTTTAATATATAATGAACATTTTTTTACCGTTATAGTGATTTATATGCAACATTATGCTGATACCTACACGTTGGACACGTAAATCTCGCTCTTTACCCTAACACAATGTGCTCCCTAAATCTCGTTAGTCATTATTGATAGATATACCCTTACAATGATATTAAAACGAAGTTATAATTATATGCGATTTTATTAAATTTCAGCCATCCATATTTCAATCCAATGAATGAAATTTAGTCATAGTTCAGTCATATTAAGCTGTGAATTTTGAGATTACATATATACGCTTTCGATGGTGACTTGAAATTTCAAATCAAAATTTGGATTCATGTTTGACAAATAGTCAAGTTAGAAAAAGAAAAGAAAAATCAAATTTGTTGTTCTTTTGAAATAAATGAAAACGTATCAGAACGTGACACATTTATTCGGTTATTTAATTAATCGAGTAAGAGGTGTTACATTGATTATATATATTTATATGTATCGTTGTTATTTTAATTTTATATATTTTTTTTTAGGTATTAGTTATTAAAAATTGTAGCTGTGATTTCTATTTTATATAGTTTGGACGTTCATACAAGGCAAGGTGGCCTATTGAAATAGCGTGGAAGAGTATTCTACTCATAGATTGTTTCGCTCATATGTTGGGACAACAATTTATATTTACCCTATATATATTATTACAATATTTTTGTTGAATTAGATATTTTATTTGTTTAGTTTATTACAACAAATCACAAATAATATTTTGGATTGTTGATAAAGAAATTATAAACCTTCAATCATTTTTTGTGTTTTTTCATGTAAATTTTTTGGCGAGTAATAAATATAATTTTACATATTTTACTTAATATTGAAACATAATACTTCTATTATAATTGACGTTGTTAGATCCAAGATTACCGTTCAAATTTTAACATCGACAATTTCCATTAATTGTGTCTTATGCGATGAAGATTAAGAAAAATCAAGTTCTATCTCTTTCATATGTTGGTATATACATAGTGAGACACAATGAGACTCGTTTTTCTTAAATGCGATTATTATATGCCATGGATTATGGATCGTTGGGGTTTAAGAAACCTGATATGTACAGAACATGATGGTGAATATTGTACCCTATACTCAAAATGTTATTCATAGTGAGATTTTTTATATATGTATTTTTCATGTATTCTTTTATTATTTTGTATATTGTATTTATTTCCTTATATTCATTGTATTTTTCTCATGTTTATTTTTGCTATTTTTGCTTATATTTATGTATTGTCAAAATTTACACATTTGTAGTCTGTGCTGCGCGTGAGAATAAGAATAATATTTATTAAAATCCAAAACCTGGTTGGAACTATCCAAAGTAGAGCGAGGCAGGCCGGCCCAGTCCGACAGAGCCCGACTGCCCAACGAATTGAATCGGTAGGATTTATTATTGGTGCCACCAAACCCTCTTCAGTTTGATTGGGTCCACTACTAATACAAAATCACGATGTAAATTAGAATTACACGTGAATTCATAATATAAGGGAGCATTTGGGTTAACTATGGATATGATAATTAAGATTGATTATGTAATTAGATTGATCAAAGTGCCGGTCGAATTATAAAAACTAAATATTTGATTAAATTTAATTATTTTACAGACAGTGTCTTATTACAATAGAATGCCTCGTAAATAGATGACCAATGACAACCATTATTAAATGTGAAAATAACGTAGGATAATTCAACCAAAATTACTAAGGAAAAAGTAAAGTGAAAAAATTATTTAAACAATAATTAATTTTAGTATGACTGCTTGCATTAAGTGGCATCTAAATTCTCATTGTTTTCAATGCACAATTTTTTTTAATATTTTTTTACTTTTTTTTACTTTTTAAGTTATAATTCATATATAACCCACAAATATATATCCAAGGTGACTCAAATCTTCAACCTAATAGTTGAAAGAAAATATCTTACCAACTAAGATGTACTTCGTCGTTAGTAATAACAATGATAATTGTGGTAAGTTTAATTACTTTAAGTATTAATTTTTATATCATAAATGATAAATTTTAATGTTTTTTTATATATTAATGATCAATTTTCAGTATAATATTTAAATTTTATATGAAATTAGTGATTGAAAATTATTGGTTAATATTTAATTAGATAAAATATATAGGTATAATTGAAAAGATATAAAAAGAATTAAAATATACCTATATATACAGGTTCTTGTTTAAAAAATATTATTTGCAAACTTATGGTATATACGTATAAATACACAAAATAATCAATATAATAATAAATATTATCAATCCTATCTTTAATTAATTAGTTAATTATCAACATATCCTCATAAATTATCTTATTTAATATATAATGGTGATTCTTTTTTATTATTTTAATATCAACATACTCTTGTATGAATTAATTCTTATACGAAAGACCATCCATTATTTAGTTCAAATTTTGAACCACAACTCTATTATTCACCTATTATGTCAGCATTCACAACTTTCAAGTTCCAGCCAGAACATCAACAATCCAACCACATAATTTCAGCCACATTTTTTTTTATTCATAAGTTTTTATCAATCTCCAATTTCATATATTTATTTAAATTGTGATATTTTTAAAATGAAAATAAATGATTAAAAATTGAAAAAATACATAATTAAAATTCCAAAAATTATATAATTGAAATGCCAAAAATTGCATAATTTAAATACAAAAAATGGCATAATTTAAATACCAAAAATTACATAATTAATAAAAAAACTACGCAATTAAAAATAAAAACTATATAATCGAAATCATTTAGAGCGTGCCCAATTTTTTTTTGGATAAGATCTTGTTGGAGTTGGTTGTGAATTCATTCTTCACAAAGAGAAGCCTGCCGACTTTGAAATTCTTGGAATTGAAGCAGTGCACCTTGAGAATGGTTGTCACGGGCGGTTGTCGAGCTAGATACAGATTCATCATTGGTCCAATTAGTTGTGTTTTCTCTTTCACCCTCGATTATCATGTTAATGCAGGATAATACATACATACATGACGTCTGCGATGCATGATTAGTATCACATACGCATTAAATCAACTATGGGGATGTAGATGTTGTGGTCAAAGTGGCACATGGAAGAAGAGAATAAAACGGAAGAAACAGAGCTGTAGGCTAGTCGCAGCAGAATAACGCTATGGGCGAAGCAAGGAAGAGTTCTATCCAAGGCAGCGGATAAGGAAAAAAATTAATTTTCTTATCGAGCAACATTGGAGATATTCATGATTCAACGGATAAGACAAGGATTTGGCCGCAAGAGATAAAGATGTAAAGAAGATATAAATGGCAATCCAACAACCAAACCTAGCGCCAAACCTATAGTATATGTCGGACCCTACATCAACCCATAAACGTTTATCTATAAAAGAAGCACGCGATCATGCAAACAGAAATGGAGACCATACATTTGCCTATAAAAGAAGCACACGATCATGCAAATAGAAAGGAAGACCGAAGGACGACGAGTTTGAGCATTAGTTTAGTTTAGCTAAGTTTATAAGCCTGGTTTGAGCAACGACAATTTAAGCACAAACATATAGATTCATGAGGTCCAATTTGAGTGGTCATGTTCTCGAAGAGTTAGGTCTAATTCCAAGAGTATTTGGGCAAAACCAAGTACTTAACTAATCACTAATCGCTTAATGATATCTAAATCATAAATTAATAAGGCCATGTGGTGTATGATCAGACGACAACCTAGTTATTGATTGACTGACATGGATATAAGGTGTATGTCGATGGAGGCATACATAAGAATTTCTTTTCGAGTTCATCTAGTTTAAATGCTCCTTGATCAACATGCCAAACGATAATTCTGAGACAGAGTGCGTTGACCAGGGTAAAGAGTGAAATATCTCTAATAAGAAAAAATGGATGAGGAAAGGGTTTGTTCGGGCGTGACGATTAAAAAAGGACTTCAACGTTTGTTTTCCATAACCGATGATATGAGCATGTAGTAAAAGTCTTTGTATTGATGACCGAATAAGAGTACATGCATAAAAAATCAAGTCTCAGACCAGGTCATTTATCTTATTGATCAGTTCCCATTTTTAGTTTCAATCATTTTTATTTGTTTGCTTTGCACAACTGGTCGCTATGACCAACCAACCAACCCATTATTTTGCAACACATTTTGGAGAGACAAAAAGGAAGCGCTTATAAACTCATTGAGGATCGACCATGTACTTATTGCTTGCTATATAGTTGTGAGGCCACGCTACAGATTTATTTTGCGCGTGCTAACGACGTCCACATCACCACGCCAAAGAATGCATGTCAAATCCATAAACTTTGGTCAACAACTACTTCGCGGATGATCGTCAGATGTGTGCCCTTTTATCCGCTGGTGTAGGCGTCTCTTCATGCCATATGAATTGTCGGTGCATACAGCCGATTGTACCTAGCATTCTAGGAAAACCGCGATGCCTCTTGTGCATGTTCATCATTGTTGGGTGTCTTGCACATTCGACCTTCTCAAATGTGTATCACTGAAGGCTTCAATGACCCTGCGACAAAATCATTTGAGACACTCCCGCCCCGTAGTGTCAGCTACGTGGATGTACCCATCGAATTGATCCGAAGCGCCACCATACACGAGGTGCCGCATCGCGACAGTGCACTTCTACAACGTCGAGAGACCCTTGCGTCCAAGACCGTCGTGGCGCTGCTGGAAATACTCATCACATCCTGCCAACAAGTTAGATATGTGCAGGTGCAATGGTCTGCGCATATGGAACTGGTGCTGAAATACAGTTGCACCCCGTCGTGCCTCGTCAGAAAATAATCCGAGACGAGGTGTTGAACAACAGTATCACGCTCCCAGTGCACCTATACACGAGGTGTCAGCGGCACGTACGTCATTCCTAAGTTATCTTGCACCCCCTCTGTGACCTCCCCCAACAACTCAAATATGACTTCCTCCTTATTGGATGAACTAGAACTTGAATTGATTCTGTAGGGATCCATGAATTTTTTAGAGTTATGTGTGAAGAAATTGGATGAGTAGGAAGAAGAAATGGAAGAAATTGAAAGAACACGAATAAGTTGTTGGGATTTGCTTATTCAAATGAAGACAATTCCCTTACCCGAGATTTTACTAGGTTAATATAAGAAAATCTTCAATTTTCGTTTAATCCTACTTAACTAGAATGTGAAATAAACATGCAAATTTTGGATAATTAAATCCTAAAACATGCATACTACTTGGTTTAGGATACTTACCGAGCTTTGATCTCTAAAGATCAGATGATGGCTTGCTCTTTCTCCACGTGTAGATCTTGAGTTCTCAACCTTAGATCTTCTAAAATGTTCTTAAATTCATAGGTTTGAATATTGATATGGGCAAATACTATCAAACCTATAAGACTAGACAAGGATGAGAAAAACACAAAAGTGGAGAGCTAGGGTTTGAAGAATTCGAACCCTAGCAGTGGATGAATTTTGTGTGCGCGTGTGTGTTTTCTTTTCATTTCTCATATCTCATATTTATAGAATATGTATGGGCCAAATTATAGATCCAAAAAAATTTGGACTGGGCCTTGCTACTGGGCTTTGACTAATTAAATTGAGCCTCAATTTAATATAAGTCTTATAGAATATTAATTTGGACCACTACAGAAATTAATATTGACTTACCCGTCAAAATCCAAATTACAAAGAATATAAGCTTCCTTTTTAATTAATTTATTTTTCGTATTTAAGATTTCAATATCCATTAATTAATTTAAGTCTGTTGTTGGCTTTAATTAATTAATATCTTTTACCAAGAGTGGTCTAGTTCAAAATTCACTATTGATAATACTTTGGATAAATTCTAAGTCGGTCGGGCTTCTATATAATAAAACCTTTTATTGAACTATTCTTGGGGATATTATCAACCCGGACTCTCCCGGGACATGATTCAGTGTAATAAACATCCTAGCATATGTAGATATTAATTACCACTGTCCAAAATATCAGGATTCTTGAGCTACGAAAAACAAAAACCTTTTGATAAATCAAAATAGTGGGTAATCAAAATCGAATGCTCAATGTTATATACAAAGATTAAGAAATAAATAATCATCGAGACGTCATCTTTCAGTAATCAGCAAGAAAGACTTATCTCAATATGAATATGTTCAATACTATACCACACCAATGTCATTTGTTTACCAAGATTAGTGAACTTTTGGACTGACACAACAACATTTCATGATAATCGTCTAAGTCTATCTAGGTTGTGAAACTTTAGTTTTTCTTCTGCAGGATACAGACCGAGAAACCTTCAGTGATAACCTGATCACTACTCAATCTACAATGCAGAAAACATAGACACAGTTGCTTAATCATAAGAGTTGTAAAACAACATAGTATGAAAATGCAAACCAATGTGACAAAATAATAATCTTCTCATGTATTGGGAAATAAGATTTACAAATACAAAGCAGCTCGAAGCATGCTTTTTAGTATGTGATATAAATGAATGAATGAATTGGATGATAGGGGATGTGGTATTTATAGAAGAGGGAAAAAGATAGAAAAGAGTCCTAAACTATTCGTTGCCCCCTCCACCCCCATCCCCACTCCAACAGATTAAATCTGCAACGGTCAATAGAAAAGGAAAAAAAGTAATTTTAAAACAGAATTTTTGATTAAAAATTTTTTAATTCCGCAATTGCGTGAAAAGAGCGTGCGGGTGACAAGCCCCTCTCATTGGATGAGAGGACGCACAACGTAAACAATCGCGTGGCGGCCATAGCCGCGCCGAACGCCGTTTCAGCAGCTATGGCTGCGACACCCTTCTCCACCCCGCAGCCCAGCCCCAAACTCGGTACTCCACCTTATGTCGCACCCGTGGCTACTTTGCGTGTGCTCTAAGATGATAGAGAAAATCAAGCACATTTCTTTGTAATCTAAACAAAAGAGTGATTTTTTTATATATATATTTTTCGAAATATGATCTATTATTTTAAGAAGAGATAATTTGGTCTCCATCATGTCATCAATCAATATGATTGGCCATTTGCCCTTATTTACGCCAAAATTTTAGCATAATTGACCCATTAATTATAGAATTAAATTAATGTAAATAAAATTTGAGTTGTAGAATATGAATAGAAAACCAAAATTCTAGAATCTCTTATTAGTTTCATAAAAATATGAAAGAAAGATTCTAGAAATATTATTGTGAAAATTTCACTAGCTAATAATCATCAATATATTAAAAATGTGTTGATGAGATCTTTATCATTGATTTTACATATATTTATTATAAAATTAATAGTATTGACTATATATATTTTATCTAAAATAAGAAACTTGCAATATTTTAGAAGATTTTTTTTTATTTTTGCTTAGAAGAAATAGAGAGTTTTGTGAATAAAAAATATATGTTATACTAAGAGAGAGTTATTTAGAAGAAAAGAGTTGAGTTCATAAGTTCTTTGCACATTACTCGAAGTAGCTTAAATAAACTTGAGTTATGAGGTTTCAGAAAAATCAATAATTATTATATATTTCACTGCAACAATAAAGATAATGATAAAATATTATATATTCCATCGTAACATTGTCAACGGCGTACATGAACCTCCACTATCGCTCGCTCAACTCAGTCAAATCATTTGCCCAATGCCAGTCCTTCCCAGCCCAACGACGACGCGTCCAGCCGATGACGCCACCACCCAGTCGTCCACCCGCTTTGCGCTTTTTCTCAAACTATTTGTTGTTCGCGGTGGCTCTTTTCATCAAAATTGTACAATGCAAAGCAAATTTTAAAGTTTCATCATTCTGTCGAGCTCATACATTTATTCCATCAAAATATATACATGAGAAAGGAAAAAGTTATAGCAGAAAATACAAGAATATTTTTACTAGATAATTTTATAAATCTTGTATAGTTATATAAATATTTATATTAAAATGAAAGAATCGGTTCTATGCATCGTGTATAGTGACATTGTTGGTCCATAACAAGTAAGTACTGGTGTAAGGAGGGGAAAATACACTAGTAATAGAAAATAATTTTTTTTAATAGTCTCGACACTTATATAAGTAAAATCAGTAATTGTCGGATAACAATGCTTAGTAGTGACAACCGTTCAGTAAATTGAATATGAGCAAATGATTCACATGAATAATTTGTTCGTTTATAGGCTTACAATATTACGAAATGCCCAGCAGATTAAGGGACTGTTAATTGAATTCATCGAGGTATGATAGATATTAGACTCGGAGGAATCACTTAACAGATTGAATATTTCCTTCTTCATAATCGCTTTTAGCTTTGTGTTATTTACTAGAGAGCTTTGATTGCTTGTGCGAACAAATTTGCAGCATTTCAGTAATCTTCAAAGGTTGTTAGAGTTCGCCGAGTATTTATAGCGGAATTTGAATAGTGCCGTTAGAAGGAGCACCAATCAAATCCCTCATTTTTTCCGTTCGAAATTGTCCCGTTGAATTATGCCAAGTTGGTTTCGGTGCCTGCAATGTCGTACCACTATAGCTCTGCAACCTTATACTTCTTCCTTGATTAGTGCGATCTCTGCAGATATTCTCTAACAAACGAAGCCAAAACACTCAACGTGTATGTTAATTTTGTATTTCTTCAGTAACGACACTTCACATCTCTTCAGTGGCTCCAACCTTCAATATGTGCAGTTAGCAATAAGCTTTTTTGTACTACTGAACTTCTTATGCTAAACTTATACTGATTGAAATGCTCCCTGATATACGAGCTAAATTTATAATAAAAAGCCAATCATTGAAATTTTAATGTTTAATCAAAAATTAAGTTTTATTTAGGAAATTTTCAAACACAAACAAGTGTTTATAATAAAATGAAATAATCGATGGAAACTAGTATGCAACGTGAAACATTCTATATATTTTTATTCTTGGAATTGATAACTATAAGGGCTAACTTAAAAATATAAATATGAGTATATACTAAAAATTTGGATTCAATTCAGATTGATATTGAATATATCATTCTATATATTTTTATTCTTATAATTGATAACTAAAAGACTAACTTAAATATATAAATATGAATATATATTAAAATTTTGGATTCAGTTCAGATTGAAATAGAATATCTTAAGCTTAACTCAAGATTGAATAGAAGTAATTTCGACGTGACAATTTCAATCCAGGTGAAATGGAATTGCTATGCCAAACCAAGTTCAACCATCAATTTCAATTCAATTTGCTTTGATTTTTTAGATTTATATTTAAATATGTCTATCCCCTATGCCTAAGTTTTACTCTGCAGATAAATTATAAGGTAATTATCGCTTTAAGTTTCAAAATATTTTCTCTATATTAATTATATCTTGAATTATTGAAAATAAAATTTTAAAACTTACGTAGCATAATTGTAGTAGTCCGACGAGCCATAGCAATTTTATGAGTGCCGAGAAATGGACATAGAATATTATTGATACAAAATCAATAATTTAGAATTAAAAAAATTATTTCATATAATTGATAAAATTTAAATAATTTGAGTTTGAGAATAATAATTATTTCTTGAAGAAATTGGGCACATGAGAATCCAATATCAATATGACAAAGTAAATTACTAGAAGGAATGGAACACGTGGCGGTATCATTATTACCACCTCGGACTATGTGCCGCCACAAACGTAAACGTACCAAAGCTGCAATCTTGAGCACAGATCCACAAAACTTCCGTTGCAACTCCTATATCCCTCCCAATCAATTCCTCCACTAATTCATTTAATTTAGTGTGCTTTATAAAATATTCTCTAATAATAATAGTGTATTAATAGTAATATTCTAGCAAAAATAATATCGTCACTCTAATAATAATAGTGTATTAATAGTAATATTCTAACAAAAATAATATTGTTAGAAAAAAGATGTTATAAGAGTATCCATAACAAATGACATGTCTTCACATTTCTCTTACATTATTTATGACCATTATAACATTTTTTTTCTTAAAATTTTACACCTTGCAACAGAAGTCGAGTCTTAACTTTATATTACACCATGCATCTCTTATTTTTTGTTTCTTCTATAATTCTTATAATTTTTAATTTCATAATTTAAATTTAATTTTTGTTAAAAGAAATTTAATAATATTATTGAAATTCAAAAATTATATTAGTTAAAATCCTAATATTACATTATTGAATGCAAAAACAAAATCTAATTTAAATCCTAATATTACATTATTGAAAGCTGAAAATTACATAGTTTAAAAACTAATACACTCATCGAGTGGACCGAAGCGACTCCAAATGTGTTCAATCAAATCCGCTTGTAATTTGCCGTGCATTACTCTATCGCGGATTGTCTTACGGCGAGCTTGGAATACCCAAAATGCTTGAGGCGCACCTTGAGTTGGTGCTTCATTAGAGGTCGAGGTGTCGGCCGTTTCTTCGTTCTCCCAGTTAGTCACATCCTCGCATTTGTCCTCGATGATCGTGTTGTGCAAAATAATGCACGTGTACATAATGTCGGCTAGGATGTCTTTGAACCAATAACGACAGGGATATTTAACGATGGCGAACCGCGCTTGAAGTACGTCGAATGCTCGTTCGACATTCTTTCGCGCTACCTCTTGTTTCTGAGTGAAACAAACTCGTTTTGGCCAGTGAGACAAGAAATGCTCTTCACGAAGGTTGGCCATCTCAGGTAGATGTCGCCGGCCAGATAATACCCCATGTCGTATCGACGACCATTGTCGGTAAATTGTATCACCGACGTCGTTCCACTCAATACGTCGTTGAAAACGTTGGAGTGGTTGAGGACGTTGATGTCGTTGTTGGAGCCAGCGACACCAAAGAAAACATGCGTGTCCAAAGTCGTTGGTCAACCACTGCTTCAAGCACGATAGTCGGACGAGTACCCTTGTGGCCGCTTGTGTATGCGCCCTCAGGCAATTCTTCCACTCCCAATGAAGGTAGTCGGTAATCCCGAGCATGCTAGGGAAGCCATGTCGTGCCTCGTGCATACGCAGCAGTTGTAGGCAATCTTGGGTAGTAGGTCTCCTCAGATATTACAGGCTGAATGCACTCTGAACTGCTTTGCAGAACATCTCCAAACATTTACGGCCCGTCGTTTCGGCAACATGTAAGTATTCGTCGAATTGATCCCAACATTCTCCAGTCGCCAATTGTCGGATGACCGATGTGCAATTCAGAAGCGTGGACAAACCTTAACATCCAGTGTTGTCTGACAGCTGTTGGAAGAACTCTTCACGCGCCGCCAACGTAGTTGCTATACACATGAACAAAGACCTATGCATACAGAATCGCCGACGGAATACGATCGGACCCCATCGCGGATTTTCTGAGAAATAATCTGTGACGAGACACGCGTCGACCTTTTCTCTTTCCCTGTGCACGTACGTCCTCCGGCGTGGTTGATTGACTGTCTGCATTTCCTCAAACGCGCGAAGGAAAGCTCGCCCGCGTTGCGAGCTATTCGGAGTATATAGTCCACTGAAAAAGGATCTTTAGGAACATTGTCATTGTCGTGAGGATTTATGATACACAAATTGGAGCGAATGGGAGATGAGATAAATTATAGAGGAATGCGAGATGATATGAAATTGTTGTGTTAGAAATGAAGTGTATAAGTGGTATTCATAGAAAGAAGTGTATATATATATATATATATATATATATATATATATATATATGAGCAGTGGCTCTCTTGTTTTGCACGCCTACAGAGAGAGACTCCAAAAAAAAAGTACCAACACAACATCGAAAGAAAGAGCAATCAACTATATGCTTAACTCATGCCCCAGGAATCCCTGGGCACAGGGGGTACGAGCT
>JAYDZE010338264.1:0-17958 GCA_034509125.1 Monilaria moniliformis | reverse complement strand
AAGATATCAAATCTGTTAGTCAATATTTGTTTCCTAAATTATAGCATATATTAAACGGCAGTTTTGAGTTAATTACCATTCTGTCTTTTTTTGATTTTTTAAATTAATTATCATGTGACACGTGGCATCCAATCTAGATTAGTTCTTAGTTATGCATTAAGAATTGGTTCGGATATGATCACTGCTCTATATATGTATAATATATAAATTAATTATTAATAAAATTGAAACACGTGAAAAAAATTAAAACTTGAAAGCTAGCTGCTAGTGTCTATTGCGTCAGTCACAACACAATATTTCTATTAATTTATTTTTACTCTCTTTTAAATTATTGTTATAAATTAATATTAAAATTGATTCAATATAACATAAAATCTAGAACATATGATGTGTAATTAATATTAATAAATTAACAATTTAAAAATGCTAACTCATAAATATTGACATATAAATATAATCCAGATAAATATAATATATTATTACTACGTTAATGATTATAAATTTTACATATTATCATAAAGGATAATTTAAGAATATAAAATAATTTTATTTCATACTTAGACTTTATTTCTAACTATCAATCATAAAAAATGAATTAAATAAAGAACTATTATTCTATTCCTTTTGTATTTCTTGTACATACCAAGTATAGAAAATGTTCGTCATCTATTTTCCTTCTCTATTCTATCTCTATCTCTATCTCTGTCTCTGTCTCTATTCTGTTTCTATTATACCAAACATGTCATAAGAGATGGATAATTTGCTTGTGAATGTTCTCTTTCTTAGGCTATGCTGCAAACATTCTCACTTGTTTAATCCATGAAAATCTAGTAATCAAAAGAGAGGAGGAAAACCACATGCAAAATCAAAAATAAAAAACACCATATTTTTTCGATTCATGTAAAATCATAAGTCAAAAGTTGTTAGATGATGTATACCCTAAACCCTTGTATCATTGCTCAAAAATCATTATCATTGTTTTTATTTTTATTTTTAATAGATACCATAATTTATCTAGACCTTTGAGCGATTTTTCAATAATTTTACGATACTTTATAAATTATGATATCCAAGTTTTTAATAATGAAAAAATGTGATTTTTCTAATTATTTATAAAAGAAATCTGAGGCGTGATCAAATAATGAATAGTGGAGCTGAGATTACATTGGGCCCTGACCTAATAATATTGATTTAGCTAGTCCATTGTAAAAGGCCCAAAAAACGAAACAGTGGAGCCTTATTAGTTATTTAGCAGTAGCCCATCACATAAACGACAAAAAAAGAATGAAAATACTCCCTCCGTCCGCCAACAGATGACTCATTTGAAAACGGCATGGATTTTAAGAAATGTAAAGTAATGTGAGTGAAAAAAGTTAGTGGAATGTGGGCCCCACTTTTATATATTAGTTTTATAATTGAATGTGAGTAGAATGAGTTAGTGGATTGTGGGACCTACTTATCAAAAATTATAAAAAGCAAATGAGACATGTAATGGCGGACATACCGAAATGGCAAAATGAGACTTTTAATGGCTGACGGAGGGAGTATTATATTATTGTCACTAGAAACGATTTAAGATTTTGGGTTCTTAGGAGAAAATTCCCTATCATGTGTGATGGTATTGGTCAAACAAAAAAAGTAGCATAAGTATAAGTTGAGGAATGTTCAAAGATTTGGTTGCAAATAAATTAGCTGACATACAATTAGTCAGACTTTTAAAGGCAAAGCAATTGACTGAAGATTAATTGCGGCCAACCAACCAATATTTCCTTTTTATTTTATTTTATTTTTTTGTCAATATTAAAATAAGTATTATCTGGCTAGCTGCATAATGCTTTGAGATGAGACTATAATTCTTTGCAGTGAAGCTTAAGATTCTGAAAGTTCAAAACTGCCCTTTCCCATCATTCCAAGCAAGTCCCTATCATTTCTATTCATCATCTCTTGGCATTATGTACTGTATATTAATTAAGAAACCTCAATATGTTCTTGATATTATGTTTGGATCCTTTTCACTTAACATGTGAAATTTACATCATCAATTACGTTATATATATGAAATCTTGAATGCTAAATAAGGTCTTCTTCACAATAAACAAATATAATGCATATTTAGACACTAAACGTAAATCAAGTATGCAATATAATTATATTGAGAACGAACCTAGCGAGTAGTCATCAATATATTTTTGTCCTAACAAAAGAATAAAACAATAAATGCACGCATATGTAATTTTCGAGTGATACTTACAAAGAGGAAAAGAGTGGAAAATATATATATGTATATATATATGTATGTATATATATATATATACATACATATATATATATATATATATATATATATATATACTATTTGAAAGTATTAATTCAAGAGCATGACAACCCATTTAATTACCTGTCCTTTCGTTGCTTTCAACATGCATATTTGATATCTCCTCTCTCACTTATATAAATACACACACGTTCACCGAGCTTAACTCACAACAAATCCTCATCACATCACACACACACCCCCACACACACAGAG
This sequence comes from Monilaria moniliformis, assembly GCA_034509125.1. NCBI lineage: Eukaryota > Viridiplantae > Streptophyta > Magnoliopsida > Caryophyllales > Aizoaceae > Monilaria > Monilaria moniliformis. Next base: position 15,428 of record JAYDZE010338264.1, on the reverse strand, counting down.
ATGCAAAAGGCGACGCATCATGCGATTCTGTTAATAATGGCGGTGGTTGTGGCGGGGGCGGCAACGGCAAGGTACGTGGATGGCGGCACGACAGCAGAGCAGGAGGCGGACCGAGTGGCGGCGCTGCCGGGGCAGCCGGCGGTGAGCTTCAAGCAGTATGCGGGGTACGTCACTGTCAACGAGAGTCATGGAAGAGCACTGTTTTATTGGTTTTTTGAGGCCACCAAAAATCCTCAAAAGAAACCTCTCCTCTTGTGGCTTAATGGAGGTATAGATTACTTCATTACATTTTCACACACACACACACACACTGTGATTATTTTTGTTCCACTTTTAGTTTTTAGTTAATTTCAATGCGAAATATTATAGGATAGACTGCTAATACAAGTCTGGAAATTGATTAATACTCCATTTGTTAGGATGGTTTTGTTGAATAAAATTAGGAGAAAGAATAGGTCAGATGGACCAAACTTGCATTATTAATTTGAGATAGTAACAAAAAGAAAATATCTTAACAAGGTAACGTATACATCAGTTGGACCAATTATAGTCAACTTGCATATTTATGAAAATGGTCCACTACATATACATAGAGTTTGGATCCTATATCATTCAATTATTCTACCTTTCACGCCATTCTTTTTATTCCAACTATACGTATATAAGTCCATGAATTGGTTCAAATAACACTTAATATATATAGGGTTGCATTATAATCAAAACTAGTCTTATATACATAACTAAGACTTAATATCAATCATTAGATTAAGATATGAACGAACGAGATTACTCTCTCTATGATATCATTACTTTGTTTATACAATGTCATTGTAAGATTAAAATTGTAAAATAAAATCCAACGTTTCCACGATTTTAGGAAATATCCCGAAAATTATGAGATCTCGAATTATATCATTATCGGAGAAATGAATATGATTATCGACATAATAGAAATATCATTATTCAGAGACGAATATATCATTGTTCATCATCAAACATATCATTACGCGTATTCCGATTTTTTTCATAAAAATCTGAATCTATAAAATCATTTCCATAAAAATAGCTTTTACTATAACCGATTTTTACATAAAATTACCCTAATGACCTTCGCCTATTAAAATAATATTAAAATATATGTCATGTGTCACGATTTGTTACCATCAGATCCAAAAGATATACGGTTGAAATGTGTTTTTAGTTCTTTATTAAAAATAACATAAATGTATATATATTTGTTAAAAAGCGCGATTAAAAAAAAAAAAAAAAGATGCAAAATATAGATTCGGGTAATACCCAATGAGAGTACAATCGGAAAGTCCTAGGAGATTCTAAGGACTGTGGCAAGGGAGAGACAAAAAGGAGATCAAACAAATTTTCTAAGGAGATTCCACCAATGTGATGAGTACTTATTACAAATTAGTTGGTGAACTTCACAGAACACACTTGTTACAAAAGGTTCGAAGTAATTATAGCAGAACAACGTAGTTAACCCTCTTGCATATTGTTTAATTCCATATGACTAAACAAATAGTAAATAAATCATAGTATATACCTTCAGGTTGATATCCTTAAAAAAATTGTTTACTTCAAAAGGCATATTTTCAAGGATTAGCATGTTCCTTACATACCACATATGATTCACTGTAACGAGGTTATTCATAACCTCATTCACGAATCATTTATTCTTTTACACTATTTATCAATTATTTATGGGTCTCATATTCTTTTTATCACGTCTTTTAAATAAGAGACAACACCTACATATCTATCATTTAACCATTACTTTCCTTACACTATTCATGGATCCCATCTTTTTATTTTTTATTCATTTTTTTATTTCTTATATTTATTACATATTCTAATTATTTCAATTTTCAATTTAATAAAAGATGCAAATTTCATTAAAATATTAAAATTTACATAATTAATAATTGAACATTACATAATTAAAAATCCTACAAACACATTATTGAAATGGGAAAAGTACATAATCCGAATGCTAATCAATCGTCAAGGGGACCAAAGAGCGCCCAAATTTATCCGATTAAATCGTATTGGAGCTGATCGTGATTGGCAGCATCATGAGACGACTCACGATGCCTTTGGTATTCTCGGAATGATTGTAACGCACCTTGATTTGGGGCGTCGCTTGCGGTCGAAGAGTCGACATTATCCTCATCTACACAATTAGGAGCATTTGCTCATTCGTCCTCGATAATCATGTTGTGCATTATAATGCACGCATACATGATATCGGCAAGAATATCCCTGAACAACTAATGCGTGGGACCCTTGATGATCGTGAACTGTGCTTGTAGAATGCTGAATGCTCGTTCGACATCCTTACGCGCGATCTCATACTTCTTCGCGAAACGAGCTTTTTTGGGCTCGGTTGGACACGAGAAGGACTTCACGAACGTCGACCACTTTGGATATATGCCATCAGCGAGATAGTAGCCTATGTTGTACCGACGCCCATTGGCCGTAAATTGGACCGCTGGTGTCCTACCGTGCAATACATCGTTGAAAACATCCAAGTGGTTAAGCACATTGATGTCGTTTAAACCCAGGGACACCAAAAATGCATGCCAAATTCAGAGGCGGTGGTCGATGATTGCTTCTAGCAATCGTCGAATGAGAGCCTTTGTGGCCGCTGGTGTGTTCAGCCCTTCATGTCGTTGGGTACTTTTTCCATTGTCAGTGCATGCAATCAATGCTCCCAAGCATGCCAGGGGAGTCGTGGTATGCTTCGTAAAGACGAAGTAACTGTTGGCAGTCGAAGGTTCTGGGCGTCCTCAGATATCCAGCGCCGAATTCATCTCGAATGACCTTGCAAAATTGCGCCAAACATTCACGCCCCATGCTCTCGGTGACGTGTAAGTACTTGTCAAACATATTGGCGCATCCGCCGGTGGCCAGCTGTCGGACTGCCGACGTACATTTCAAAATTGTTAAATGGCCCAATCGTCCGAGCTCGTCAGGCTGCTGCTGGAAGTATTCTTCGCGCAGCCAATGTATTTGCTATGCGTAGAAATAAATCTCTGCGCATACGGAACCGACGGTGAAAAATATCTCAACTAGCGTGGCTGGTCGGAGAAATAATCTGCCATCAGTTGGGCATCGACAACCGGTCGTTCTCGGTGCACATACCTTCTGGATCGTACCTCGGGAGCATCCATAAGAGGAGGCTACAAATAATAACTTGCAGTTGTCATTTGAAACATAGACATAAGGCTATGAGAAGAAGAAGAAAGACTATGAAATTATAGAAAACTAGAGAGATGATAGAGAAATTTGTGTGGAGTGGGGAAATGGGTATTTATAAAAGGGTTGGGATAATTTTAAAAAAAAAATTAAATAACACTAGTTGTTAGGCACCCAACGAATCTATATATATATATATATATTATAAAATTCGAATTTTTTATATTTAAAAAAAAGTTAAAAGGCGTCCAGTTTTTGCCCAATCGCGCAGGCCCAGCGAGTGGGCGAAACGCGCGTCTCTCATTGGCTGTCGCGGGGAAGAGGGGGCGCGTGGCGAGCTGCATCTTCCATTCTCCTCCAACTCGGGTGTTCCGTCTCCTAAACCCACCCACAACGCGTCATGCGTCGCTCTCGTCCCTGACAGGATGGGCTTCCAAGCGCGCATTGTGGGTTTCTTTAATAGCGCAATGGATTTAGCTTTTTGCACAATCGTCGAGTCGACTATCGTCTCTCTCTTTAGGTGCTTGATAGCACTAGGCAGGTGTTCAATTGCCTTTTGAATTTTAGTCAATCTTTAATCCCAAACATTCTATGTTGCCTTACATTTGAAAAATAGACAATGGTGGACACAAGTGAGAGGGAGAGGGGTTTAAGTCCCTGCCAAATTTTTTTTTCTATTGTCAATTTTGTCAAAAATTGTCTGAAATTATCTTTAGCCCTTACTAAGCTGATGCCAGTGAAGACCAAATTGTCGAAGGTTGGAGGAGAGGGGCTGGAATTGGAGAAAGAAAGGAAAAAATGGCTACAAAAGATGAGTTTGAGAGAGGAAGAAGAAAAAGTTAGAATAAGGTGTACAAAGTAAAAGAAATGTCCAAAGTGTCTTACATGAACATAATTTTAGGTTAGATTAATGTATTGTTCTACTTTTAAAATATATCAAATATATTATTGTTATGATTCTGTGTATAATATATTATTTTTTAATATGTATATCTCTATCAACATTTTTTCTACGTCCACCTATAAAAATTGGTGTTTATGAGTCATAATAAAATTTACATAATAGACATACCTTACTAGCGTCCGAGGCGATACACAAATTTTAATCTTCCATTTGGACCAAACCAAAGAAATTTAATATTAACGTAACAATGGATAAACCCAAAGATATATAATACAACTATATATATATATATATATCGGAAAACTGTTCATGTTCGAATATAAGAAATATCATTACATATTTATCTTAACAAATCTATCTGGATTATTGGACGAGTGCCTATCATTATATAACAAGACGAAATGCTTTATATTCAACTTTTTATTAAGAGTCTGTTTGGTATCATAAAATTAATTTGGGGTTTGAATTTGGAATTTGAGCTTTCATTTTCAAATTCATTATTTGATACTATAAAAATATTTGGATTTGGAATTGAATTCCAATTCTAAATCTATTTAATTCCACAATTTGAATTCTATAATTAAAGTAAAGATTTGGAAATCTAAATAAATATAAAATTGAGTACTTCTCAAACAAAAACACACTGCAGACACATAACCACAAAGAATACACATTATATACTGCGCGCGCATCCACACACACACTGCACACAAACACATACTACACATATACTGCACGCACAATACACACATTGCACACACACACACTCTACAGACAATACACACATTACTAACACACACACACACTACACACAACAAACACACATAACCATACATAACACACTTGACACATAAAATTACATGCACAACAAACACACAACATACACGACAACATCGCACACACAACACATACACTGCACACACACACGCCGCGTGCGCACACACACACTGCATGCACAATACACACACTGCACACACTAGGGCTGACAAATCGTGCGGGTTGGGTCGTTATCGGATCGATCTGATAACAACCCAACCTGATAAGGTCAAATCCGAACCTGACCAGTTAAGAAAATCTTCAACCCGAACACGAACTCGACCTGCTACATTCAAACCCCAACACGACATGAACCTATTAGCGACACGATGTCAACACGAAGACAGCACGATAACGGCTCGAACCTGACACGACACTACAATCACATGATAATGACACGATCTAACCCTAACTAAAGTAATAAAAAATTAAAAACTTAACCCATAATTAAAATAATTAAAAAATGAAAAATAGAAATAAAAATATTTAAAATAATAATATTAATTATTAAAATCTACCGGTAAATTTATTTTCAGCTATCAAACATGAACAACGCCACCATTGTTGTGTAATTATATGATAACTGCACAAATTTTATGAATAAATTTGTATCCATAAATTACGTCAATATTATAACCGCATGATTAATATTAGATAAAAAAAACATCCCATATAAATCAGCAGTTTCCATAACCAAAAAAATATAAATTATGAATATAACCACCTGGTAAAAAACAACATTAAAACAGTGCCATATGTCTTCAAATCTGACCATTAGATCTCAATATTCGACGATTACAATTTAGATTTAATTAGTTTTGTATTAAGGAATAGTACAGATTTGATTCGACATCTATATATATATATACAAAAAGAGGAGTATTGTTTATACATGTATTATAAGGATACAAGAATCTCCTTATCCATGTGTTACGCATCTAGATTCATGAATGAACCTATTTAACACAGCATACAGCACTGACATAATAACTAGAGCATCAAGGTTCAAAAATTAGAATACATTATGAGTTTGAGAAATAGGAAAGAAAATATGGAGGCTCCAAAATGGTAAACACGCCTCCACAAATTATTAAACATACTCGTGCTTGGTTCCATCTGTCTTCCACAGTACCTTAAGAATCTGATAGAAAATTACGACGACAACCACACGTAAAGAGGAATAACAAGGGAGAGGGCAAACGTTTTTCTCTCGTGAATGAAGCCCAAAAAGAAGGTGGACATGAAAACAGAGATGATGAACAAGACAGAGACCAAGAGAGCAGACATGGAAAGTCTCAAGTAATGCGGCAACACTGTTTGCATTTCAAGCCCACGGGATATAGTGATTTGGCAGCTGAACGCAAAAGCTTGTTACCATCTTTGTCAAGTGAGATTGCATTGAAATTCTTAACATTTCTTGCGTTCTTGACGACTTTGAGCAAGAGCCTTTGTCGATAATCATTAGCAATCATATCTACGAGTTATCATCAGATCAACCACTCTTGTCGTTTCCAAAATTTGAATATTTTGCCAGAGCTTCTCAGCCAACAACAGCAGCCCAGCTGATGATATGTTCTTATGTTTAATAAGTATTCCGGTTGAACAAAAATATTTATATATAAAGTAACTATGTAAGGTACACCAAAAGGCAAATAAGATCATATATTCTAAATGATGTTCTATATTTTATTCAAAGTGTTTCATTTTGGAATTTTACAATCTCTTACTAAAAATGCGTTGCAATACTTGAGGAATATTTGAACAAATACGTTTGATGGCAATTCAAGTATAGAGTATAAGATGAAACACATCGTTTTAAATAACAGAGGAACATAATGTGGGACAAAATTACAAAGATGATTGCAAATTGATGTGGTAGTGCATAACTTAATTTAAAAATCAAGGTTCAAAATTAGTTACACATCTATATACATACGACTAACCAAATTAGGAACAAAATACAGAAAATTTAGAGGCAGCAAAACTGTAAACGCGACTCCTCAAACTCTTGTACTTACTTGAGCTTGCCCTAGTCAGGGGATAATACTCTAGACGGTTGGTCTTCATTGTTACCTTTATAAACTGATAGGAAATTCCAAGGACGAGCAACAAGTAAAGAGGAAGCATAAATGTCAAGACGAGCGCTTTTCTCCGTTGAACGAAGATCAAAAAGAAGGCGGACAAGAAAGACGAGACGACAAACAAGACAGAGAGCAAGAGAGCACACATTGAAATCCTCAGATAACGGGGCAACACAAAGAATTGGCGTTCTTCGTAGTTGGATGAAATGATGGACCAGAAACCTATGATGCTCAAGGTTGAGCTAGACAATGCCAAGACTTGGAATATGATGAAAACAGGGAACCATTTCTTCTCCAAGAGCATAGGAATGCCCGTCACTTGATTGAACCCTCCAGGGGGAGCAAAGGCAGCAGCAAACACCAAGGTCAGAACAATTGTTGAGATAAGCATGCACGATTCTGCCGTTTGCTTCATATATGCTTCGCTTGTTGCTAACATTTCCGCATGCTCCTTCCAGAATAGTTCTTCAGGCGTATACCCTTTTTTGTTTCTCATCTCCTGATAATAGGGCGGTACAATGCCCTTCAATCTCTGCATGCATGTATTGCAAGCGAGTCAAATTAACATAATGATGCATTTTGATTTTCCGAAAGAAGCTAATATACTTAGTTAATTAATCTTAACCTCAAACCAGGCAATCGCTTTTTGCATATGAACATCGTGCTCGCCAACAATCTCCAGCCCCTTAAGACGTATGGATTCTGCTATCCCAGCTGAATGCAAAAGGTTGTTACCATCGTTGTCTTGTAAGACGGCGTTGAAGTCTTTAACAAATCTTGCTTTCTCGAGGAGTTCGAGAATGTTCTCTTTTCGATGGATAACAATGATGTGAAAGATAGAGTATCCGTATTTGTCATCTGTGTCTGACAAAAGATCAGGGTAATCATATGTAATCATCTTTATAAGATCGAGGTTGCCTACTTTCGCTGCTTCATGTAGAATTAATGGAGGACTTTTCATCAGCTGCAGCACCCGATCCTTTCCCCAATCTTGTATTTTTGCCCAGAGCTTCTCAGACAAGCAACGAAGAGCTTCCCTTTGTTCATCATCTCCTGTTTAACATATAAAAAAGGCTTGATTGTAAATTAAATCTCAATCTTTGAAACGTTGCAATAATGTACCAACCTTTTGATCAGTTGCAAATTCAGCGTTCCCTTAATTTTTGCACGAATTCAAGACAAAGTTGACAAGACAAAGTGACAATCTAGACGTTGGCTACAAAAGTTTTAAGTCTCGACTCCTAATTTGTGTAAAACTTAAGAGGAATGAACTTTCACCAAATCAAAATGTTGGAACATTATCACAACATTTTAGAAGTAGAGTTTAATTTGCATAAACACTGAAAGGTTGAGATTTAATATGCAGTCAACCCTAAAGAAAAATATCAAAAATATTTCTGCAAGAGTGAAACAACTTGGATGCTATGTGAAATATAATGATTTAGTAATGATAGTGAGTGCCTGATGAGATATCCAGTTGAGACAAGACATGCAGAGCTGTTCGATTATCATCACCCTTCATTAACGCCAGACTTCCTTTCATTTTCAATATACACAAAGCAACATCTGCAGAATACGATAATAATAATTAAGTTGAAAACAGATAATAATTATAATTAAATAATTACAAGTGAGAGAGAAGAGATACCGTCGTACCAAACATTTTGCTGCTTATAGCGACTAGCAAGATATTAAACCATTGTTCTTCCGCTAAACCTTTAATCTCAGTGACACTCTTCAGATAATACTCAACTATTTGTGCTTTCCCATACGAAATGGCAAGGGCAAACGGCGTCGTCCCATAGTAGTTTGCTAGATTGGCGATAAATGGATTGGCCTCCATCATTATACGGACGAGTTGGAGATCACCGGCCATTACGGCATAGCAACATGCTGTGTAGCCCTTACCATCGTACAGCTCTAACATCTCCCATCCCACCATTTCAATTAGCTTCGTTACGAACTCTGTGTGTTTCCCAGAAACGGCTAAATGAATAGCTCTGTCGCCTTGTTCCGTTATCTCTCTCCAACCTAAATCCTTATCTCTGCTCAAAAGTACTTCAGCTTCTTCCCAGTTGCCTATAGTTGCAGCTCTATACATTGATTGGTGATCAGGATTCTCTGTTGACATATTCATTTATGTTGGTAACAACTTTTGATTGCGAAAACTATTTTAGACGGTGAAAGGCTCAAAGCAAAATAATAGCCACAAACTTAATATATAAGGGATATTAACTAAAGTCCTAACAAAGGAAAGTTTTGAGCAAAGTCACGTATCATATAGTCTAATATATACATTCAATTATGAAGAGCAAAAAGAAAAGAAAAAATTGACCTTTCTCCGCTTGAGTCATTGCGGCTTTTGCTGCAGCATCGTCTGCTACAGGGTTTGTCCTCTGTTTTTTTTCTTCAATATTCTGCGATGATATTTCTGTAAACCCAACTGAAAATATGAGATGTTTAAAGTTTATAGAAAAATGACAATCTCAAATAAAGAGACAAGAATCAATGGGCCGGAATTCGATTTTCAGAATCATGATTTGTAGATGTTGGTGAAGCCGAAATTTTCATCATATCTCAAGATTGTCACTTTTTGATCTACAGCATATATCTGAAGACATTGATGAGAGAGAAGAAAACTATGACCTTTTACAGTCTGATCTTCATCATTGAGGCCGTCCGCTTCAGTCGTGGTTGGCATAGAAATTGAAACGTCAGTTCCTGTTCAGTGATAATGTTCCAGTAACTCCGAATGAATATGTGAGATATTTTTAGGGTTTGGATTTGGAATTGAAATTCAGTATTTGGTACGATAAAAATATTTAGATTTGAGATTGAATTCTAATAACAAAATCTTCTAATTTCACAATTTGAATTTCATAATTAAAATAAATATACAAAAATCTAAATAGTTATAAAATTAAGTACCTTCACGTCACACACACAGCAAACACACATGGTACATAATTTTACACACACACACAATACACAAAAACACACACTTCACACACACAACAAACACCCATGGCACACAACTTTGCAAACATAGCACACCCACACAACACACACAGTAAACACACACTACAGCACAATACACTCGCACACATAACTCATAATATATAAAAAAAAATAATGTAGAGTTACATAAAATTTATATAAATTAAAAATTAGAAATGAAAAGTCAATGTAAAGTCTTGATTAATTTTTTTGACTTATCAAAAAAGAATTTGATACAACTTTACCATTTATATCAATTATTTAATTTTTATCAAACAATGAATTTAAAATTTAATTAGAATATTATAATTTTCAATTTAATTTTCTAAAATTACAATTACAACATAATTTCAAATTCATAATACCAAACACACTATAACTTTTTAGAAAATACAAGTAAAATGCACTGACCTTTCAGAATTTGATTTTCACGATGACGACCCGAGCTCGATGATGGTGGTGCTGGAGCAAGTTCAGTTGATGCTGGTTCAGCTGAATTCTTCATCCCTACCTCAAGATTAAAACTTTTTTTAATACTATATGTATTTTAATATGCTGTTGATGAACTCTTAGTTTAAAAATAACTCTTATTTTATTTTTACAGTATTTGAATCAACAGTTAAACATTAGTAAGAGAGAGAGAGATTAGACAGATTAGAGGATAATATTGTGGATAATCTAAACTACATACTTTCAATTACTAAGAGAAAGAGAGAGAAAAATTGACCTTCTTGTGGCTGGTCTTCCGCCACTTGAGTAGTTGCTGCTTTCGAATTAGCATCTCCTGCTATAAGATTTGCTATCTGTTTTCCAGCTTCAGTATCCATCGATCGTATTGTGAGATGTTTTTGAAGTTTTCAGAAAATCACGATATCAAATAAAGAGAAGAAGAAATGCGACGGAATTCAATTTTCACAATCATGATTTGTAGTCTTGTAGATGATGTTGGTGGAGCTGAATTCTTCATCCTATCTCAAGATTTTCACCTTTTGATTTACAACATATTTTTCAAGACATTGATGAGAAAAATATGACCTTTTACAACGTGATGTTCATTAAACTGTGGGTGTGGGTGGACGTCCTCCGCTGCAGTGGTTGGTGGCATTGAAATTGCGATCTCATTTCCAGCTTCATTACTCAGTGATAATATTGTTCCACGAAATCCGACTGAAAATGTGAGATTCTGTTTTAAGTTTTTAGAATATTACAATCTTAAAATACATAAACAGGCAAGAAAAATACACTCACCTTTCACATTTTGATTTTCATAATGACGATCCGAACTCGGTGATGGTGATGGTGATGGTGATGGTGTTGGAGCTGCAAGTTCAGCTGAACCGTTCATCCCTACCTCAAGTTTATTAATTTAATTTCTTATATTTACTGTCCGTATTTGAGGATATTGATGTTTTCAGGGTAAGAAAAAAATATGACCTTCTGCAGTCTGATATTCATTAAATTGTGTTTTCTTCATTGGTTGTTGGAATAGGAACTGCGATATCATTTCCATATTCATTGTCCATCGTGTTTTGATATTAATTTTAAAATTATTAATTAGGGTTGACTAATTCAATCAAAATATACTAATCTTTTCCATTTAATTTATAAATTGATAGTTTTTTTTACAGTAAAATTGTGGGAAAAATATACTAATCTTTTCCATTTTACACCTTGTCACCGACATCATAGGCTTCATTCTCTTCATGCACAACCACAAATCTTGGTAGATTACTCCAGGACACCACTCTCAAATTCGATGAACTGCCCAACAAATTCAAGGAATTGGTGATTAAATTTAGAGAAGTTTTCGTTTTTCTTTTGTTCTTTCCATTTTCCAATTTCTTATCCCAAAATTTTGAGCCAATGATTGGAAGTTTTTTATTTTACTACTAAAAAGGAAATTGGGCGGCTGGAATTGGGATCTATGTCTAGATTTATGGGCTTTTTGTAGCGAATTTGGTCCACCATGGATGAGGTTCTCGCCGCCAGGCCCGCCACTATAGGGCATGGATCATCCGTGTGAGAGTGAGAGAGAGAGATGAAATTATGTATGAAGGAAGGGGTGAAGGAAGAATGGGGGAGGTGGGCAAGTGAGAAATAATGGGGGAGGAACAAGATGGAATTGCGATTTGGTTCAAGTCGAGCCCGATCGAGGACAATTTTGCCCGCACTGGCAAAGATGGATGAATGACTAAGATAGAGGGACTTCGATTCCCGCACCGGTGGCGTATGAATTGGGGGTGAGATCGGCAATGGCGGCGACAAAGGGTGGAATGTCTTGAAAAGAAAAGAAAAGGAAAATGAAAAAGAAAACAAAAGAAAATGTTTATTTTAACAAAACGACGTTGTTTTGTAGAGATGCGAAATGACATTGTTTAAGTGGCTGGATGTTTTGTCCACATAGTATTTTCCTGTTGCCGCATTAGACACAATTTCCCCAAAATCCTAGTTGACAATTGCAAAAAAATGTTAAAGTCATGATATTAGCGACTGATTTTCAAACTTGTAGGACTGACCATAATTTAACCTAACTTCATAGTTTTTTGGGCAATTTACCTTTACTATAAGAGTTGATATAATTTTGTAATATTTCAATTTTCAGTAGTAAATATATAGGGAACATTATATATATATATATATATGAAGAGTTTCAAATAAAATTTTTTCTTATTGTAAAAACTAAGAGCAATTCTTAGCCATTACATATGAAAATATACGGTGGATGCATCTTCATTGCTTTATGAATGCAGATCAGGGATCGAATTCTTAAGGTGACAAAAATGTTATTTTTTTTTCAGTACATTTGAATTTCACTACAAATACAGTTACTTTATATGTTCAATGCAAGTGTTCTCACGTTCTCATAATAACAAAGTTTTTGTTAGGTATATTAAAATAAAAACCTTATTATTGCGAGAACCTTTGAATACTTGCACTCAGTGAATACTTGAACATAATAAAACTGTCACCTTCAAGATTCAAATACGAGTCTACATTCATCTAATAAGGAAGATGTACCAATATAAATTATCTAATGCCTGAAATAATTCTTAACCCATTAAGAATTTTTTTTTAAATATCTCCCTATATATAACTAATCTAATTTTATAATATACTTTGTTAAATAATAAAATTTATAGTAGGACATGGTGGAGCATAAAAAATCGAGACTGAGAACTTCAACATCTGTAAAAAAAGAAATTCTCTCAATCAATTTAAGTGTGCCCAACTATTATGCTTCACTCATATATTATCAATCGGCTAATGCACTACAACAAATATTCTAGTCGCGACATAATTTTGGAAGAATCGTGATGCTAACTGTTATTAAATAAAAGAGTAGTAATAAATAGATATAAATTGTACATACATAATGGATTTTTTTAGATATTTTACATTTAAATTAGTTTATAAATATTAATTAATTTAAAATAAATTGATATATTATATATTTACCCTTCTGTAATAATTTAAGAAAAAATTAACTTTTCCAAATTAGATATCTGCAGATGTAAGAAAAGATTAATTTTTCAATTAGATATCTACATATTTATTTCCAAATCAATTTTGTGGCTTTGTTTGAAGGATCTATCAAACTAATTTTTCAATCAGATCATTGAAAATATATTAGGGGCAATTTAATAATAAAAATAATATAATTAGTAATAAAATCAATTTAAATAAAACCAATCCAATTCGATTTAAAATTTTAAAGTATTATGTATGTACAATTATATATATTTATATTTTTCCTAAATAAAATTGTGATATTTTGTGATATGTAACTATTATGCGTATTACAAAATAAATGTCACAAAATTTACTGACATTTGAGATTACATTAGTTTTTAAAATTAAGTAACCAAATCTACTTGTATTTTTATAATGTAACAAAAGTATTTAAATGCACATTCATGCTGATGTAACAAAATCTTGCTATATCAAAAATATCATAATTTTTTTTGGACAGGATCTCTTCATGTTACTAAAGTTATGGCGATATTAAATAATTTTATTGTAATGCAGTCAATATTTATAACGTGAAATAAATAAACATGACTTGTCTGATTCAAGACGCAGGGCAGTTGGCTGGTCAGGAAATTGACAGAGGACACAGCCAACAAGAAGGCATTTTGTAATCTAGCGGCAAATTATTAAAAATTGACTGCAAATGCAGTAGAAGCTGGCATGGGATTAATTTTTCTACGAGAGAAGCGCACAAGTCAACCAAGGTGATCTGGGTAGATTATGCTCTCGAACATACTGATTTTATTTTATTTTTGAAATGACATATATATATTAGCAACAAAAAACAAAGGATGGTTATTTGAATGTAACTTTGTAAAAATTGAATATTTATAATAAATTTAGGTAAATGTTGCTGTGTTGTATCCGATAATTAAAAGAAATTGAAAGATTTTCCGAGAAGCACAATAACTTATAGGAGATTCGAAGAGCAAAACATGGATGCGAAAGACTGTGGATTCTTGCTGCTCATCCTATCAATGCGGTTCAAATGTCTTATCATCATCATCATCATCATCATCATCATCATCATCATCATCATCATCATCATCATCATCATCATCATTATTGTTATTATTATTTTATTTTTATTTTTTTGAAAAAATATGTCTCATTATATATACTAACAAAAGGATATGCTTATCGCACTTAGGAAGAATGCAATCTTTAAAAATATATTTAATATGTCGTGTATGTTATATTTCATATAATTTAATTCTGATAGTAATAGTTTTTTGTTATTTATTATAAACACATTTTTATAAATATAAATTGAATTTTTCTCAAAGAAATTATTACATAAGAATTTACTATAGAGTAATACTGGCTAGCTAGCAGCCTAGCAGTATCTCGAGTATGATCATATGCATTAATCTGTATTTTATTGTATTAGATGTGTATATAATTAATGTATAATTATTTCACCTTCTTCTGATGTGATTATAACTGTTCATTTTTTTATGTTCAATTGCTTGACTTTGTGGTCAATTTAAATTGCAGATTCGACAAACCAATTATTGTTGAGATCCGTTGGCAATAAAATTATGCATATCTGACTTGAGCATAATTTATTAGACAAAGACTTCTGTGCGCTTTGACTCACTGAGCGCGCAGATCCTCCAGCCCGGATCCGACCCGATCGCGATCCGGGAATTTAAAAAAAAAACAGCTTTTATAAAGAGGATATATATTTTTTGTATTCCTTAATATACAAAATGAGAAGATAGTCCAGTGGTAGAGCCTTCCATAGTGGATGCGTAGGTCTCAAGTTCGAGGCTCCCTTATAGCATATTTGTTGCTTTTTCGTTTTTTTTTATATGTTTTTTTCATTCTTTTTCCGTTTTCTTTTTGTTTTTGCTGGTTTATACAGTTTTTTCGTTTTCTTTGTTCATTTTTTT
>JAYDZE010338153.1:0-17960 GCA_034509125.1 Monilaria moniliformis | reverse complement strand
CACTAGAATTTTGATATGTGGGATAATTGAGAAAATGTCAAAAGTTGTGATTTTATGTTCCAGTTTTAAAAGTTATGGGATTGACCAGAAATCAACGAAAAGTTATAATTTAAATGGCAATTATCCCTTTTTAGAAAGTGCATACAATTTTGTTCTTTCTACTTAGTAATAAAGCACGCTTTCCGTACACATTTAGCAAGTTTTGCAATTTTCAAGACGCAAAGGTCCAGTTGACTCATAAAATTAGTACTCAAATCTAGACGATTTCTTAGTATATATGTTTTCATATATTATCAGATTGATTATATTTTACGGCTCAACTTTTACACCAGGTGACAAAAATAACATCACCTTTTAAAAATGAATAGTGATAAATGTACATAAATTGTACATATATAATTGGGCTTTTTAGATATTTTAGATTTAAATTAATTTATAAATATTAATTAATTTAAAATAAATTAATATATTACATATTTGTCTTCCTGCAATAATTTTTTTTTTAAAAATAACTTTTTCGAATTAGATATGTATAGTTGGATATCTACATATTTATTTCCAATTAATTTTGTGGCTCTGTTTGGACGATCCATCAAACCAATTTTTCAATCATATGTTTGAAAATATAATAAGGACAATTTAGTAAAAAAATAAATATAATTAGTAATAAAATCAGTTATAATAAAACCGATTCAGTTCAATTTAAAATTTAGGAGTATTATGTATGTACAATTTATATACATTTATCTTTTTTTTAAATATGCAAAAAACCCTTAATGTTCATTTTTTTTCACAAACGAGACAAATTTGCGACCACATAAAGACGAGCTAGACCATTGTAATAAGGATCTATATACAATAAATATATTTACTTATTTTAATTTACAAAAATAGTTTAGTATATATAGGTTTAGTGTATGATGACGTATACAAAATTTTCAAGATTTATGATAAAGATGATGATTATTCATTTGGTAAAACAATTTTTTTTTTAAGTTAGGGAATTAAGTGAAAATTTTATTTTATTTAGAAAAATGTAAAGAACAATTTATTGGCTACACCAATATTTGATGACTTTGAATAATTTAATTTATGCACCTCAATTAATTTAATGCACGAAATCCACTGTAACATTTAACCTTTTTTCCCGGATTATCCTTCAAAACGTGATGCCATATAGCTGGTTTCCATTCCACCAGTATACCCCCAATCACCGCATTAAATTTGCATGCTAATTAATGAATTAAATAATTCGATCCTTTTCTTTTTCTTCGTATTTGAAAACACTTTGAAAATTCTTTGTCGTAAGTCAATATTTTTCCTTCGTTTTGGACTGTTTAGCTTTTGTTTTTTTAAGTGAGTCTTCCGTGTGATTCTGTCTTAGCTGTGAAGTTAACCATTCGATTAATTAAAATTAACGTATTATTTTATTTATGTTAAAGTCTGATGTTGACTGCGTTCATCAAGGGCAATTGCCAATTAGTGTTTACAGTTAACATATATAGGATTATTTAAGTCTTTTATAATCGGATATTGTAACTATTATTTAATAAGTAATTGGTAAGGAATGTTACTTATTTATAATAGGATGTGCAATATTTTTAGTGTTAACTTTATTCTTTAAATTAGTTTTTAGAGGAAAATAAATTTCGTTAATGTAAATCTCGGGGTAAAATACATGAAATCCATGTCGGGTCATTTGTTTGGGATTGATACATTTTACTAGGACGTGCTATTTTTAATTTTTTTGTGTAAATATCAGTTATTATCCCAATATATAGATAATATATATGTCCCAAAAAAAAATATAGCGCTCAGACGATGATGTGACATGTCGATGTTCGGATGTGGATTTTCTTATATGTCCACAACATCTGATGTGGACAAACACGAGAAACTTTTTTCTCTCTCATCTTGATCTCAAATCCCAATTTTTTCTCTTGCTTCTGAAATTGCTGCTTCCTTCTCCGACGAGAGCCACCTCTATGAGTCACTGTCGACATCGCTCACCCTCTCTAATTACTCATAGTTTCCGGTTGACACTCTCGTTGTGACAATAGTAGCGTCGTCTCTTTCTTCTCCGACCGACAACCAACGGTTGATCAAGCCACCTCCTTCCCCATCTCTTGTATAGACAGCAGCAGCACCATAGCCGTTGTCGTTGGCTATCTACCCCTCCGTACCCATCGAACATGCTAGAGCCACCACCCTCGACTCCTCTCATCTCAACACTCTGTCCAGTGACGGATGCAAATGGGGGTGGTAGGGGACGGCCGATCCCCCCGACGGGCAATTTTCCCTTACCTCTGCCGGAAAACCGAGCCATGGTCACCCATTTCCTTAGACGCCGGCCCGCCAGAAGAAGAAGATGACTGAAAATTTAGTTTAACACAACTAATTCCGTCCCCTCCGTTTTCCAATTCTGGATCCGCCACTGACTCTGTCTCTCTTTCTCCTCTTCGTGAACTCGTTGCTGCCACTTTCTTCGCCTCACTGTCTTCTTCCGACGACCTCTTGCTCAAGCCCGCCGCCTTCTGCTAACTTTCTGACGTCGCCGTTGTTGTCGCCGTCATTTAATTGTGTTGGAGGAGACAATATCTCTCTTCTTTCTAATTTTAATATTTTTCTTGTTGTTGTAGAGAACTCCACATTATATTTGTGGACACGTTAGAAATGACCCATGCAAACTCCGACCTAGCACATCTTTATCCGGGTGCTGAAATTATTTTTTAGGACACAAACATAATTTTTTGAGAATATTGAAAATTTCTAAGATATACTTATTATCAGTGGCATATATTGAGACAATAAATAATATTTATACTTCTTTTTCAACAATTACTCATATTGGAAAACAACAGTAAATAACTTTTAGTGTGTCGCAACATCTATATTAAATTGGCACCTAGGTAGTGAGCATTATTCATGATTATGAAATATAATTTTTATAAAAAGGACTCAATGGCTTGGCAACGACAAGTCTTGAAAAGGACTAAAGGGATCCTCACTAAACGCCTTGGCTTTATTAATTTATTACAATGACCACTGTGCAGCATTCCAACGATTAATTAAGTCCATTTCCCGTTAATGCGCTGGCATCCAATGCTATAATCATCGACCTTATTCTTTTCTTAAAAATAAAATAGAAGAACCAATAATAATTATTAAAAGGACATGTGTAGCAGTCAAGGTAAGGAAGTAGAGCGGAAACTGTATTAAACAAAATATAATACTCCTATTTGCATGTCTTGCTTTGATTTAATAATTCGACAGCCTACAGTTCCCTTAAATAATATATTAGTTCACTAGTCAATTTATAGAAATTTGGTAATCCTACATATGTAAAACGGCTCTGGGGATCACATGCCTCCAGCAAATGATGAAAATTACTCATTTGACCCCAACAGTTGTAAGAAATATGAATAGTATGCAAAGTTATTTTGTGGTTTCCCATTATTTTTGCATACATTTTTTAAAAGGGTAATTGTCATTTAAATCATAACTTTTCGTTGATTTATGGTCAATCCCATAATTTTTAAAACTGAAACATAAAATCATAATTTTTTACATTTTCTCAATTATCTCATGTATCAAAATTCCAGTGAAATTGGTGGCGATGTGTCAGCCGGAATTTCCGACGTGGACAAATGTCTGTTCTTCAAAACGACGTCGTTGAGATAATTGTCATTTAAATCATAACTTATCGTTGAATTCCGGCCGACACAATGTCACCGCCAATTTCACTGAAATTTTGATCCGTGCGATAATTGAGAAAATGTCAAAAGTTATGATTTTATGTTCTAGTTTTAAAAGTTATGAGATTGACCAGTAGTCAACGAAAAGTTATGATTTAAATGACAATTACCCATTTTTTAGATTTGGCACTTATTTCGGACGATCATTTTCAAATGAGTTTTTTTTTTTAAAGATCAATGTATTATATTTTAGTAAAATAATGAATATGAAATATAAACTAAAAAGTACAATTAAGTAGGTGATCTAAAATTCGGGGGTAGTGTAAAATTCCTAGAATGTGCTAATCAAGGAGCTAATTCCTGAAATCTGGCCCCAGTTTATGCTAATCACATGCTTAAGATTTCATAATCACCTTGGAATGATGGTTAAGTTTAATCTTGGCTGTCACTTTGAATTTTTACACACACACACACAGAGTACTATATCTTGACTTTTTGAATAACGTACAAATATGTGTGATTTTGGTAAATTTGGATAGGAAAAATCACTGTTGAGTCACATGAAACATTGAAGATCAATTAAGATCTTCCACAATATTATATGTTTTTCGGTCCAATCAATTCAAGAAAATACAAGCTCTTTCTTAAAAAATAAAAATAAAAACTATTTGTGCACAAAAGGGATTATAAATAAAGATTTTCATTAAATATTAATTTGGTTTGAACAAGAGCTCTATACATGCTGCATGGGCTTTTTCGTGACATGAGAGGCCGATTTTGAAACTAAGTACTAGATTCAGTTCATCCAACCGAACAACATATCATGAAACTAAGCTTCATTTAATACACCAAACTGAACACTCCCTCCCTAGAGCTATAATAACAATATACCATAAAGTCTAACCACTAAAGAAAAGTGAAATGGTTCGATTATAACTATATCCAAAACTCAATTTTGTGTAATGATTTAATTCTGACTTTAGATTGATAATATGAACTCGGAAAGCTAAATAAACTGACGTAAAACATACGATAAATGAGTTGGAAACTATATTAATTTTGTAACACACTCTTCCATTTCAATTATTGTAACCGTAATTCGTTTATTATGATAATATATGTGACAATACATATATGATCTACCAAATACTAATTCGTAGGACAAATCTCAAGCAATAGTCTACTTTGTATGGTTAAAACGGCACGTCAACCGATCACCAGAAAAAGGTTATAGGTCAGGCCCATAAAAGGGAAATTCTACCTTTGGGCTTTATCCAACTCTCATGTGGGTCCAATTCAAACAATTCACATCTCTTTTCTACGTAGGAAATTGTGTATGTGTATACTATTATATATAGTGCTTGTGGGATCATGTTGATCTACGAAACTATAAATTGAGAATTTTAAAATAAATATATATAAATGTTGAAAAGTTTAAATAA
Organism: Monilaria moniliformis; assembly: GCA_034509125.1. Lineage (NCBI taxonomy): Eukaryota > Viridiplantae > Streptophyta > Magnoliopsida > Caryophyllales > Aizoaceae > Monilaria > Monilaria moniliformis. The sequence goes on along the minus strand of JAYDZE010338153.1, from coordinate 12,823 downwards.
TAGTGTAAGTAAAAATATATTTATTGTTATGATATTATTGTAACTTGAGTTGCAGCCTAATCTTATAAATAAAGAATATTTAAAGTATTATAATCATGAAAAAATGCATAAATTGTGGACAAAACAAAATTAATAATAATTTTATAGAAATATTATAATCACTCAAACCAAACGCTCTCATATAATATTGTGTAGATAAAGGTATTAGTGATCCTCAATTTTGTACTTTTAGAATAGGAAAAGAATAAGAATAATATAAGGAAAGCCCCTTTTTATTATTTCTTTTACTTTTTTCAATAATCAAAACGATGAAATTGCGAAAATAATTTTTATTTTCCACGTGTATATGGATCATCAAAATTTTGCCATTTCAACCAATGTGAGGCCAGCTCAACGTCTTTTGACTGCGTCAGCATAAAATTAATGAATTTTAAACTGGAAGAAAAAAAATTCGAAAACATGAACATTGTTTGACCATTTTTGCTAGTATAATAACTTTTTATTTTGAAATTACAAGAGGTCTATATCATAATAATTAAAACACTTCACCCTATGAAGGCGAGACCACTACATTGTACGCAGACGGGGCAACTATAAGGTGGAAAAATACACCGCACGCATGCGAGATTTGAACCAAAAACCTCTCACTAAAAAAAGTCTTTGTGAGTTTCAACCTTGCCACTTGAGATAACCCTCATTGGCTTGCTAATATAAGAACTTATGCTTAATAGGTGGAATCCATAATACATACTAATACATATGATTTGTTTTTATTTTTATTTAACAGAGGGGAACATTAGAATTTGAATTTATAATCTAATGTTTCTCTATTAGATTCATGCCGTTTGATATTCCCAGACAAATCAATACATACTATATATCATATATCAAAATATAATCATCCACTCCTTTTTAATTAGTCCCAAAATTATAGTCCATTTTACTTATAGGATGTGCCCTAGATTTTCTTTAATTCCTTCATATACCCTTTATTTTATCATTTGTGAGATAACAATCCTTTTATGAATGAGTAAATATGCGTCATATTAAGTAATATTTCCTTTTGGAATACATTAACAATATTGATTAAATAAGTGCAAACATAGAAAGGAATATTGACCAACAGAAAATCTTCACATTTGATTAAAACCTTTTTCTATTTATGTAACCACGAAAACAATTTTTCCTTTTTTAAATTAGCAAAAACAAGGTTTGTCGGCGGGGCGAGCCCGAGAAGGAGAAACGGGCCAGATCCGGATCTGGATCTACCGTTTACGTCATCAAAAAGTTCGTTTATCATTGGCTATTTGTTTCACAAAGTGATGATGATGATGATCATCGTCTTCACTCTAATCGGCAGATGAAATAAATGTTTTCGAGATCCGACTGAAAACAGCATTCAACCGCCACAACATTATACATTACTTCATTTACCAACTGATTTGGTATTTCTTTAACGCTACTCGACCACCACCTCTCTCTCACACACACACACACCAGCTCACAAGTGTATAAGAGAGAACAACCGCTAGATTGGAAAATTTTGATTGCATTTTGCGAGGATGGGTGCAACGTGTTGGCCTTGTGAGCCCGAGGTAAATCTCGATTTGCGGAAACTGCTGTAATGGCGTTATGAGCTTTAGTTTTTGGTTGATTTATCTATAATTTGTAGGATTAGATGCAACTGTAAATTTGAGTGATTCTGGATTGTTGTCGATTACTGCAATTTAACTGCCGCTTTGATACTTAATTGTGAAGAAAGTACACTGGTAATAGAATTCATATAGAAAACCAACTATCAACAGGTATCACGCGTGCTTATATATATGTATTAACGCAAAAAATAGTATTTGTATGTTAGCCATTGTTAACCTTGCTACCCTGGAAATTATCCTTGAGCTGAATAATAGGCTTTGTCTAGTCTAATATTATCCTTTTTTCATGTCATTGTTTATTGATATGTATCACATGTATTTTAAAACTATTTTGTTGGAATTATGCATCATGAAATGCTTCATGTTCAATTTGGCCGTATACAAATCGTAAGGCTTTGTCTGTTCATGTTTCAGTTGAATGCAATCAGAAGAAAGGTTGCTGCAATGTCTGGATGTGATGCCAAGGAGGTCAGAATTGTTGTATCCCCATATAGGATTTGTCCACTGGGAGCTCATATTGACCATCAGGTATGGATGATGTCAATTTTAAAGCGATTCTATTTTGTGAATCTTGATAGTTAACTTGTTGTCAGTGGACTTACAAGCCTCGTGAAAACCTTATTGATGAAAAGTTGTGGATGAGTTTTTCAGACGCTATATTCTTACTTCATGTATGTTTTCTCCTGAGCTTTTGATGTCTACTGTTCTGAGTTTCCTTAAAAGACTTATGTTAGTAAGACATCTTTATCTTTTACCTAATACTTCAAGCAATCAATTATATATGCTATGTGCCATAGACCCAGACTGTTAGATTAGTAACTGTTTGTTAGTTAGACATCTTTATCTGTATTATGTTTGCTAGTTGGTATCAAGATTTTATAATTCAGTTTCCTAAGTTAAGAACCCTGGTCAATGTTACAGGGTGGGACTGTTTCAGCAATGACAATCGATAAGGGTATAATTCTTGGATTTGTTCCCTCCGGTGATCGTAAGGTACCACTCTTTCTAGACAACCGAAACACCACATGAACAGGTGTAGCAGTGATGTATAATAGAAGCTTAAAATTCTTCACACATGGGGTATTAACTGATATAGGAACATGCCATTGAAATTCCAAACAGCTGAATATATCCTTACAATGTTTCTATTTGCTTAGTAACTTTATCACAAAACTCCTATCAAAATCTTACCATACTTGGGAAACAGGATGAAAAATAATGAGCTCTTCTATGCTACTGCTGTTAGTGCAAATTGTTCGGCAATACATTTTGTATTACAAGCTTCATAAAGCTTCATGCGTAGAACTTCCCTAATGCAAATTTCACTTCCCAAATAGATACTTATACATCTTGGGACTCTTCTATAACTAATGTGATTCCAAGAGGTGAACATATTTTAGAATATTTTCATGAAAATCATTTCCTTTGATTTACTTCATTATTTTCCTTTTTAGGTTCTTCTACAATCTGGACAGTTTAAAGGTGAAGTTAAGTTCAGGTGATTACTAGAGCATCATTTTGATTTCTGAGTTTCAGTTAATACAATAACTTTTTGTTTCATTTTTCTGATTTATTATGATTAGGTGAACACTCATCTTGGCTCTCTCTCTCTCTCTCTCTCTCTCTCTCCATATGAAAACTGGTGATTCCTACATCGAAGTTCCTAAAAGTACATCCTTTCTATTATATCATATCATGATGATGATATCCAACTTTTTACTCATGCATTATCTTACTCATATAGCTAATATTGTACCTAGCCTATTGCCAGTGTAAGCTTTTTATAGACGCATGCATTTTATTCTTGAAGAACCAATAGCTGTCAAAAGTTGTTAAAGTTGATTTCTGTGAAGCTCAAATTGTTGGAACCGCAGAGGACCAAAAATAGTGGTGCTGGTGCTTTTACATAAAAATCGATACCTTGCTAATTCCACATGCATTGTGCTCATTCCTCTCTCTTTCTTCCACTGAGTAGAAACGCAAAAGATTGGGGTATAAAATTCATGTCCCATGAATAAAGTTTTCTGCATGGCTTTGGCTTCACAGGGTAGACGAAGAGCAACTGCCTGGAAATGCTTCCAAATTAAATAATTCAGGTGGTATGAAAGATTCTTCTATTGCACTGGAGGAGTGTAACTGGGGAAATTATGCCAGAGGAGCAATTTATGCATTACAGAAAAGAGGGAACAATCTAAAGCAGGTTTCTTGCCTTCCTTTAATGAACTGTGCTTTAATTTTGTAGTCCAGATCAACTTATGCAATTGAGAAACATATGTGAGTTCTACAAGTAAGAAATAGTATAAGTACACTCAAACTATGCTATATAGTACAGTCCTGTGCCAACCAAACCTGCGGCTTTTGCGGAAATAGAAGCTGACAGTTTGGATGCTCTTTCTGTGCTTGCAATTAGATAATATGAGGATTTTACTTTTATATGCTTAGTCATTAACATAGAATTTCATAATGTGTCGTGCTTTATTGGTATTGCTTTGATGAAGGAATTTAGAAACACATATCTCTGCTGACATAAATGCTTGTAAATCTTTATAAATACTTTTTTCTTCCATTCGGTGGATAACTCATAGTATTAAAGTTTTTTGTCATTACTGTTGAAGCTATATATCACTGTCCTTATATCTGACAAACTTTGTTGTTATCTTGCAGGGCATTGTAGGATTCATCCGTGGTGAGGAGGGGCTAGACAGTTCGGGGCTTAGCTCTTCAGCAGCTGTATGTGTACATCCCTTCTTCTCCCATACAAATTTCATGTTATCTGCTGAGCTGATTGGTTTCTGGCTAGACAGATAAATCACTCTCACATGCTGTAATTAGTAATTACTATGTTTACCATTTCTTTTCATGTCAGTGGTGAAAACTGATGTGACTGATACCCTATTTGCCACTATGCTCTGCTGCCAATTTTAACTTTGCCTCGTAAATATTTAGCATATTTGATAGTTAAAATATATGCAATTTATGCTTCGTGGTTTCTGGGTAGTGGTATGGATTATTCCGTGAGCATCTAACTAACATGGGAAACTAAGCTAATATCTCGCATGTAACTCTTTTAGAGTCTTGACCTTCTGAATGAACTACCATGAATCTTATAGCAGCTCCATCATTTCCTCTTCTTCCTGCATGGTTACTGAAATCTCTTATTAGACAGGTTGGTGTGGCATACCTGTTGGCTTTTGAAAGTGCCAATAAACTTATAATATCTCCGACAGAGAATATTGAGTACGACAGGTACAGATATTTGATACATTTAAAGCAATGGCTGTATTTTTCCCTAGTCTGTGTACCTGTATGGAGAAAATTATTTCTCTTTCAGTTTCCTATAATAATTTGATCACACTTCACCAAACATGCAGGTTAATTGAAAATGAATATTTAGGTCTGAGAAATGGCATACTGGATCAATCAGCCATATTGCTTTCAAGCTATGGCTGTTTAACTTGTATGGACTGCAAGGTAAATAATTTTTTATCTGTACAACCATATTTTCAGGATTTACCATTTTCAAACTGCGTGCCTTGTATAATTTTGCATAATGGTTCAGAATGGTCTATGCGTCCCATTATGTTATTCTACAGAGCTTTCCTATTCAAGTGTTTAGTGATATATTTCACTAAAGAAAAGAGTATGGTGATGTATTGGGAATTTTGGGATTTTAGTTTCTGAAGTTGTCCTTTGAAAAAGTTTGGGCGTGGTTTGTGTTGGCTTCTATTTGGAAATGACCAGCTATTGGGTCTTGATTGCCAAAAGTTAATTAATTTGTATACAGCTAATTATTGTTACAAATTCTGATAGCAAATTTTAAGCATGATGTCTAGAAGGATATGTTTCCTTTCTGACGGGATACTTGATTGAATGTTATCTGATGATGATAATGTTCAACAATTTCTTATACTTTTCTGTTCGTTGATTGAAAGGACTTTCTTGGCACGGTTATGCATGTCTATTGACATAGTAATTACATATGGCAAGCTTCTACTAGAACACTTCTGCATAATTCACATATTTTCAAGTCTAAGCTGGTTAGTGCTTTACAATTAGGGAGTTCTGTCTAAACTCCTCCTTCATTCAATGTGGACAAGGTAGAGGTATTGTCAACGTTATAGTTATAATTTTCACACTTGATTAGGTTATTCCAGAACAAGCTGTGATGTATTGTAACCAAACTTCACCATCACTGTTACATAGAATCAAAAGTAAACTATAGGTCATGCTATTAGCTCCATCATGCGATGCTTTCCATTTTCTGATAAGATAGTCTGCCTTTACTATATGCTTTGTTTGCTCTGAACCCACTATCAGCTAAAATGAACTGGTTTTGACTGATCTATTTTCATTTTACAAATCATTGTCAGTTTTTTCGTCGTTTATTTTACTTGTTTGTGCATCTACTTATAAGATCGTATGCCTTTGTAAAAGGTTATACTTTTGCTCTGAACATGTCCATAATTTGTTAAAAATAAATAGGTTTTAGCTTACCCCTTTTCACTTTCAAATCACTGTCTGTCCTTTCATTGTTTAATTTCCTTGCTGTTACATAGACAAATAATTTAATTCAGTGATATCACTCTCTGACAGCTACTGATTATCTTTCCATTTCAGTCACAAGCTTTCCTTGAAATTAATTGCTCTTCCTGTGCAGACCAAAGAACACAGACTTATAAGCTCTCCAGACTTGAATAGAAATCTTAATGTGATGAAGCAATTCAAGATACTACTCGCATTTTCAGGCTTGAAGCAGGCTTTGACAACAAATCCTGGTTACAATTCCCGAGTTGCAGAATGTCGAGATGCTGCAAGAATTCTGCTTCAGTAAGATCCTTGTCAGACCCTGTCCTGCATGTTATTAGTTTGTCTGGCCTCGAGAAAAACATAGCATTTCTTATCATATTATATTGACTCCAATAGTACCTCCAACTTGTGGCAGAAATGCCATTACACTACTGATCATCAGTACTTGCCTCCGGAAATTATTATCTTTTCACAGAAATAAATGATGGAAAAGCCAGAACCTTTTGCCAATTGCCAGAGTTGCAAGACATTGAATATTAGAAACGTTTTAAATAACTCAAATCTACCAATTTAACCACACTTAGTTAGACTGAAGAAGTGTCTTTCTAGGTTTTATCTGACAGGTTTCCTTAGGGGAGGGAGTGGGTATCACAGCACCAATCCTTGTTATTAGAGCTTGCGTTTTCATTTTACCGCAAAAGGTTCGTACAACTTTTCTTTTGGAGTCCTTTTATCCGATAGTTAGTGACAGAGGATGCTGCTTCATTGGTTCCTTGGCTGAGAGGCCAGTACTTGTTCACATCTTTTTGAGTGAATTTAACAGAAGGACACAGTATCAGAATGACTGATGTTGGATATCAGAATGACTGATGTTGGATTGAGTGGATTTGGGAGTCTATGAAAATGGATATTTAATAACTTAAAAATGAAGTCAACTATGGGTTTGACACTCATGACCTTGCAAATCATTAAACCCCATACTTTAAATAGGTAGTTCCATAAACCCCAGCTCTAAAATTGGCGGTCTTCCCACATAATAAAACCTCTTAAAACAGGTTGAGATACTCTCCCTTTCATCTGATCTCCGTCCCTTTCGTCCTCGCATGGCCTGTGCCATAGTCCTTGCTTGATAACTATACTATGTTTAACATAAAACTCATCAGACAAGCAACCGTACAATTGTTTTTGTTTTTAGTTGCCAACCATACAATTGTTATCTCAGTTTCTTTCCCAATCGCGTCTGGTTGTTTACAGGGCTTCGGGGATTGAAGGGTTAGAGCCCATCCTATCTAATGGTACGTGCATAGCTTTCTTATGTTTGAATGTTTGTGCAATTATTGTTGTCGGTGCTCAGAATCTGTTAAATTCTACAGTTGAACCGGAAGTCTACGAGGAGCACAAGGTATGTTACTCACCCTTTTGAAGTGATATATATGTTAGCTTTTTTCTATGCTTATTATTCTTTTTGAAGAAGGCCGGTCCTTTATGCATAACTTTCTGCTTAGGAATTTGGATCACTATTCGCTGGTATATCTTCCCTCAAATCCAGCGTAAAATATATCAAGTGCAACTTTTTTATTAGGGTCGGTGCAATCAATCCAAAGGAAATAATGACTCCCCCCCCCCCACCACAAAGAGAGAGAGAGAGAGAGATTCTCCATACTCGACATCTCTTTCACTTACATAGCCCCATTCCACATTAAAAATTTCTGCTATGAATTGGGTTCGAGCTGGTGTCTAGAATCTTGAAATGAGTTGAGAGAGAGAAGATTTCCCTGATAGGCGTAAGGCTGTAACTACCAACACTTCACCCTGCTCTAATTAAGAAAAGAACAGTTGTTGATTCTGAGGTTTAGTGATTTTATCAATTTTATACCTTTTTAATTTATCAAATTTATTCTCATCTTTTTACTTATATCAATTTTATCAATCAATTTTTAGGCAATTGTTTCTTAAAAATAGTGAAATATTAATATCATTTTATACAACTTACTTTTTAGAGCAAAATAATGAGTAACTATCAGACACGTCATGTCACATCTTAATTGTTTGACTGAAATTTCAATGACAAATTGATATGAAGAGAAGTAGACATTAATAGCATTCCAATCTCCATCCAAATAAATTACTGAGTTCATGTGGTTTTTGCAATTTTGCACTGTCCAATCGAGCGATCAGGGATCACCTATATCTAGTCTTACCAGACAGTATAAATTTGACCTAAACTTCGTTACCTACCTCGCTTTGACCTTTGGAGCTAATATTTACAATTTTGGTGCAGAGCAAACTAGATGCCACTCTTCTGAGAAGAGCAGAGCACTATTTCTCAGAGAACAAGCGAGTTTTAAAAGGTTCTGTTCTTGCACTTAACAGAGAGAAATCTCCTCGAACTATTACTTTTTCTCTTATCTTCATTGGCAAACCAATATTTTGCTATTGACACTTGATAAAATGAAGGGCTCGAGGCTTGGGCTTCCGGATACCTAGAAGATTTTGGAAAGCTAATTTCAGAATCCGGTTTGAGTTCTATCCAAAATTATGAAAGTGGTAAGACATTTTTACCATATACTAGTGAAGTAGTAACAAATGTGATATACAAATTAATCGTTCTATGAGGGTGAAACCTACATTTGTTGCATCAGCCTTCTATTCCTTCCATAAGTTTGAGACGAAAAACAAACTGTAACGCAGATACTCTCACTGTTGATTCCATCTTGTATATCAAAAACAGGTTGCGTGCCTCTTATTCAACTCTACGAGATCCTAGTGAAAGCACCAGGTGTTTTTGGAGCTCGTTTCAGCGGTGCAGGGTTCCGCGGATGCTGCATTGCATTTGTGGACGCTGACCATGCTTCTGAGGCTGCCTCGTTTACCAGAAAAGAGTACACTAAGGTTCAACCTAAACTAGCGAGCCAGATCAATCAAGATAAGATGGTCCTGATATGTGATGCAGGTGATTGTGCTCGTGTAATATGATCTCAACATATCAGTCATACTTAAAGCTGGATTTTAAACGCAATCCAGATTTGATTCATTTGAGCCCTGCAATCATGCTCAAAGTTGTAGCTTGAACATTTGAGAATTGTAGTACTACACTAGTGGACAGAAAATTCAATATATAACCCAGAAGTGTAGTACCTATTTATGTATTCACACCAAATACTGGACGATCCTACTCAATTTTTTAAGATAAAAAATATTGAAATAAATTTGCATATTGTCCTATACTTCAGAATATTTTATCAATGAAAGTTGATAATTTAAAAATAAAATTATAAAATGATGATAGTTTGATATATATTTAATTATTTAGCCTTTTGAAAGTAAAACCCATCCATCATAAAGGCAGTCTGAGATAGGAAAACTGGCCACCATTTGCACTTATCAACTCCGTTTTGGCATAAGAAGATTAGGAGCTCTGGTCTTTCAAGGGAAATCAGAAACTTTAGATTACCTTTTATAATAATAATAATTCAATATAGGGCACTGTAAATAAAAACATAGGGATGCAGGGAGTAAAATGAGAATTGCGTTCAGGGTGATACTAAACAGTACTTGTCATGCTGAACAATTCCAATGTACAAAACGATAGATCATCTAGCAGTACCAAAACTCCTCAAGAAAGTAAGACACCGGATGAATATGCCAATTTGAAGGGGTAAATCAAAGCTTATAATTCAGCACATAGATAACGGACCTACGACTTCCGACACATCCAAAAAATAGGGAGCTATTAGATGACTAGGCTTACAAGTTACGGAGCGACCAAATGCCTCATTCTGCACTGAAATTATTGTGTGCTCAAGTTTTGGGCTTCTTTAGAGAAGAAGATTCTCCACTCTCAGCCTTGCGTTTGATATTCAAGAAGTGTTCAACCTACAGCCAAACAAGTGAAGTAACATGAGTTACAGAGCTATAACTACAGAAAACCAATGTTAACCTCTTTTTTTTTTTTTTGGGGGGGGGGGGGGGGGGGGATTTATAAAGCCCCAACATAAAAATAAGAGAAACCTATTTTCCTGACCTTTTTATCACCAAGCATGGGTGTCAAGCCCCCACCCAGGTCTGTCTCAACAGTTGCAAAACCACTTCTTGGATCACTACTTTGCCTGCAGACATAAAGATAAAATATAATTAACAGAAGATAGCCAAAGCAGGTCCATTTAAAAGAGGGCATCTCAATATTTTGGATAAGGATAGGAAAACTAGAAGGGAGAAAAATGAGGCAAAAGTAACGGTGGAAAAGCAGATGATATAGCACATTTTTTGGAAATGTGCCAAGTTGCCAACTGCTGGTAAATGTTTTGAGATGAATTATTTTGGAACAAGAATGGAGAGGCAAAGGAAGGATTCATCTTGATACTTAATTATATCATTTTCATCCATGTAAGTGAGGCAACACATAATGTGAGACATAATGAAACAAAAAAGCAAACAATAGAAAAACCATACCCTGGTTTGACATTTCCGCTTAAGACAAGATAAGGTGCTTTGAGCTTAGCTTGAGCTTCCCTCATTCTTGAAACTGAAAGCGATGGTGTATCAGCATTTTTCATCTGCTTTATTTTCAACTCCTCCTGATATTGTCGCATCCGCTTTTCTTGTTTCATCTTTCCAGGACCTTTCCCATGGAACTTGTGCGACAGTAGACGAAAAGCTTCTTTTGGTGTCAACTGATGAAAGAAAAAGTATAACATTAGAAAGATTTGGTTAATTCTAGGCATAAGAGTGCAGGTTTAACAGATTTCCACTTTCTCAAGATGCAAAATAGGATCTAGTAGTTCAAAGTTTATTTCTATGACATGAAGTAACATTAAAGGATTTACTGGGGAATCAAAAGTAGCTTGAACTTGAATAATCTATTTTTATGAATATAGCTAGTTCAAAAATTCGAGCTTGTGAAACTCCGAACTCGTGGATTCTTGGGATAAATTCACATTTTGATCCTAGAGTTCACAATCTGTCATGCTAACTAGTTCTCACTTAGCATGGTCCAACTTAAACTAGTGGGTTGAACTAATAATCTATCTTGCAGAAGAATCATATCATAACTCGATACCTTGCATTCTGCACTTATTTAGGTCACTGGTCACAGTTACATCTCTTAATCATGTAAAGGATAATGTATATATGACCACCAACAGTTGACAAATTGCAAAGAGAAAAATACTTACAATCCGGCCATATTCATCTGTGCGCTCAATGCGTATTTCCTTTGTTCCATCTCCACCAACAATGCCAACAAGTTTGCTTTTCTTCTTATCCATGTTTCGACCACCCCATTCAATGGTTTCCTTGAGAGTCCCACGACCTTTCAAAAGTTGAAGCGCACTAGCTAGACCCTTACCAACTGCAGGTTCATGAATTGTCTCATCTGGAGCCACCTCCTCTTCTTTTTCCTGTGTGTGGGTCTCATCTGGAGTGTGCTCTTGTACGTCAGTAAAGCCACCATCTTCATCCATCATTTCATGATCAGATGTGCTGGCCGCCACATCTTCCTCCATGAAGACATCTTCACTTCCAGGTTTTTTCTCTTCTGAGATAAGTATGAGAAAAACATCAGAATTGCACGGGAGATAAGTACTGTTTTATCACCCAGCATTTGGGCAAACAGAAAGTACAGTTCAAGTATGGGAAAGGAAGTCAAATAGTTTGTGACAGGTGACAGCATAATTAAATGCCATAAACAAGGGAAAAGCTACAAACTGTTGATTATTTAATGGAGCATCAGAAACATATATTGCTAACAGCTAAAATGAGCACAAATAGGGCAGTTATCATTTTTAAGGAAACACATTACTGGGTAGTGGGTAGTATAGCAAAGAACGCAGTGAAAGGATATAAAGGTCCGAGTTGAAAACCAGCAAAACTAACAACAGGATTTGAATAATAAGCCAAATAGGATTAAATGAGGTAAGCAGCAAGCAGAAGACAACCAGTAGATGATTTCAAGCTATATCTGTAATAGATACCCAACCCGAGTTAGAATGTCAGTAGTCTTTCTGATGCCCAATGCTAGTGAAAGGTATCACTAAAACCAGCAGCTATATGTTTCCTATGAAATATTGCCTTCTAAATTGGTATAATTTCTTTAGTTGGTAGTCATAGGCTAACACAACTTTGAAAAAATAATAATGTTAAGAATTAATAATGTGTCTCCAGAACATAAGCTCAGGTCATTGAAACAGAGAGAATTTCAGGAATTCAATAGTTGCATACCTTCATCAAGTTGCAGGCCCCAAACAAATTCTTCCATCTCGGTGAAGACAACCTTATTCTCTGGTTGATCCCCAGAGCTTGCATTTGGATTGTCAGAAGCTGACTCATTGGCATTACGAGAAGCTAGGAGCTTTATCACCATGGAGCCAGATTTTTCTGTTCCGTTTTGTTTTTTCAAGGCTATTCTTCTTGCTCTCTCCAATGATTTCCGGAGCTCATCATCATCATCACCAAAAGCAGGTGCATCTTCTTCCTCTGTCTGCATGGTACGTCCTTGCTCTTGTCGGAGAGTCTTAGATGCCTCATCTGCTTTAGCTAATGCTGATTTGTAAGCATTGCTCCTCATTTCAGCCTCAATTCTATCCTCTTCCTCCTTACGAATCTGCCGTCTCCCATCTTTCCTAGAACCAAGATCCTCAACA